>JAVJIF010003700.1:0-253398 GCA_038442645.1 Agave tequilana
TCCGGTTACAAGGGAGGGAGGATGTTGAAGCTTGAATCCCCCCTTGTTTAGTGCTGGGTTCTTCGTGTGGCGGTGGAGAGGTGAATCTTGTTCTCCGTGACCAGATGACCGTCTGAACCGTCAAGGGATCTTCTCCTGGCAGGTAGAAGGAGTAACTCAGCCCCGTCTACCAAAACTCTAAAAGAGAAGGTAGGCGAAGAGCAACTTGTACGCAGCAAGTTAGCTTGAAGAGTCGAGCTCTCTCTCTCTTCTGTATGTGTCGCGCCTGTTGATATCTCTCGGTCTCTTTATGTCTATGATGCCCTTCGATTTTCTTCTGATGCCCTTCCCCTTGATGCCGATCGCCAAAAAATTCGACCCCTTCTCATAGCGACGGGGCTATTTATAGAGGTCCCAGGGGTGAACGTGCCCCCTGAAAACGCTCCACAATGAGGGCCAACTTCCCCGCTATATGGGCGGTAACTAACCCACGTGCTTGCTAAAGACATGCCACGATGGGGGCTGATCTCCCCTACGTGTGGGCAGTGATTGGTCCCTTAACCAAGGCGGTTATAACTGAGACGCGGGTGTCAGGCCAACGCGCCTTGATGCTGAGACGCGGGTGTCAGGCCGACGCGCCTTGATGCTGAGACGCGGGGGTCAGGCCGACGCGCCTTGATGCTGAGACGCGGGTGAAAGTCCCTCGCGTCTTGATGCTGAGCGCGGGTGATAGTCCCTCGCGTCTAGAGCTTGAAACTTTGCTTTTCAATGGCTTGTCCTCCAGTAACTTTTGGACAGCCTACAGAACTCCCTCCAAAGTTTTCGATATTCCGCAGTTAACTGGGACGGATTTCGAAATACTTTGGACTCTAGCTGAATTCGCCTTCATGACTAGACTGTTAATGCTCCGGGTTTGATCTATTCTGGAGTTGGTCTTCGTGAGTGTACTGTGAACTCTTTGAAGCCACCGGAGTTGATCATGTTGAGTGTCTAGATACACAGTCTAAACCTCCCCGTTTGCTTTTAAGTCTGTCACGGGTGCGCTTTAAGCCAGGAGTGGTTGGTCTTCTGCTTGTGCCGTGTACTGTTGAACTGATTCGCAGAAGCAGGGACTGAACGCGGGTTCCTTTTTGAAAAGCAGAGATGAGACTGCTTTAAAGACGCGACTTCTTAGTGAGACGCGACCTTTTGGCAATGGAAACGCGACTGATCTTCATAAGGCAGACGCGATGTTCAGCTGAAGACGCGAACTTCAGAGAGACGCATCTTTTGAATATAGACGCGATTGTCTGGGCGCATTTATGGCGATGCTGACGGGGCATATCCATCGAAGAGACATGGCCGTCGGGTGCGAGTCGTGCCACGTCATGATTGCGCCGCCAGTGGCCTGGGGAACCGACGGGATTTCACCTTTTGGCGCGCGGATTTCCTGGCTCATTAAATGATCCGTGCCACGTGTCGAGCGATGATTCGCTGCAGAGTCGTGGCGCATGATCTTCTCTGTGCGTTAAAGTGATTTTGTTCCACGCGTCGAACAGAGATTCGCCGCAGAATTCATCGGGCCATACGCTGCGTATCTTCGCGAATCCTTGTGCCTATAAAAAGGCCGCACTCGCTGATAAAATTAAGAAAGAGAATTTCCCCTTCTGTTTCATCTGTTTAACCTCGAATTGAATTAGCAATGGCACCCAAGACCAAGCTGACTGCTTCTTCTTCAAAAGCGACCGTCGCCGAGGCCCGGAGGGGCAGCTCCTCCTCTGCGCAGGATGTTGTTCTCCAAGGTCTCCAAGGTAAAATGCCTTCTAGGCGTGATTTCGCCATTAAAGGAAGTTCAAAGAACCCTAAGAACCCTTAAACACACAAATTTAAATCGTGTTTGATTCCCAGACGCAGTCTTTGGGTTGATAACCGAGGCGCGGGTTTGATGACCCGTGGTACCATTAGGTCCTGCCTTTTGGACCCTTCACTTAGAATATTTCTAATTGTGAAGGGTTCAAACGCGGACTTTGATCCTTGCGTTCTGCAACATCAGGTGCTGGTTCTTACGGTCTGACGCCTGAGTCCAAGTACTTGAATCTCATAAGTCTTGGTTTGCAAAACGCGGATCTTGCAGGTCTGGACGCGGATTTGATAATTCCTGCGTCCAGTATCTCCTCCTCGCGTTTGGACGTGGATTCGCAGGTCTGGACGCAGGTTTGATAATTCCTGCGTCCAGTGTCTCTTCTGTTTTGGACGTGGATGCGCAGGTCTGGACGCGGATTTGATAATTCGTGCGTCCAGTGTCTCTTCTGCGTCTGGGTTATGAACACTTAGCATTTTTTCCTTGCTTTTGATAAAGTATCTAACTAAGTGTCCTTTTCTTTTTGCAGCGCCAGACCTTACTACTTCACTCACCAAGACGCGCCACTTTGGACATGTAGGTGGTGCTGACCGGGACTTGACCTTTGTGCTACAAAGGACTGTCCCTGTGACTGCTGACCAGTCGCAGGCTCGTGAGGAGAGGCTCTCGAATGTTGACATGAGGACTCTTCGGGTGCTTATGACCGATGCAGCATTCACAACGGATGCTGGCATCAAGCTGGAGAAGCCTGCCTTCTTCTTCGGAGATCGCATCCACGATGGCGGCTATCGCGTGTATGACGGAACTTACAAATGGCTCCGTCAAATAAGGGGTGGAAGATTCTTTCTTCCGGGCATGGAGAGGATGTTCCCGCTGTCCTATTTCCAGCACATGTCCGTCCCTCAGAAGATGGAATGGGACCTTTCTTGATATGTCCCTGAGATTACTCTCGGTGATTTGGGCTCCCATAAATTACACCGTCATGATAGCCATGACAGGTCGGTTATCGGCCTTTTCCCTGGGTCGCGCAAGTCTGAGGTTCCGGCTGGGGAGATATCACAACTTGGCACTACCTTCCTCAACGCATTCATGGAAGCGGAGGGTGATTATCCGGTTGGGTTCCGTGCGCCCGGGTGGGTCCATTCCACGGAGAGCTATTGGTGGGACAGGATGGTCGGCTTTGTCCTTACCGAGCTCGGGGATCTGCTAAAGCGTGTGGGACTGTACTCGGCAGTCAGGGCCGTGCAGTGGGGGATCCCTCAAAGCTCTCAGAACTTCTTCGGGATTCTAGAGCGTTATAATTCTTTGACGGGGACGTTCTTCACTCCGGTAGGGGAGATGGGCCTCGCTCTGCACGAGCTGCATGAAGTCTCAGGATTGGCAACAGGGGACATTCCCTATGAGGAATATGTCCCGACCACTGTGGAGCTTCACCTTTTGAAGGAGGAGTATCCCCTAATATATGAGACCTACTGGGAAGTGCTATGTCACTTCCACATTTGTGGCCAGATAACCAAATGGCGGTCGCAGGGAGTCAAGCAACTGTCTTGGGCCAGTTACTTGTTCAACAACATCAACACCAAAGACCATCTGATAACCCGATTGGCTCCCAGCTCCGATAGGGAGATTGAAGACAGGATCGACCAGGCTTCTGACAGTTTCTACACCACGGAGTCGAACGAGGACGGTTTCGACCCTGACTGGTTTTTGAAAGCTTTCACCATCAAGCCCGGACCCCTATCTCCGATCGGGCGCTGTTGGCGGGCTTTCTGATGTTGTGGCTGAAGCGTTATGTGGTGCCCACGCTGCCACATGAAGTTATTGTTGCTGACGTGGTGTACCCGGCGGTGCTCCTGGCTCATGGCAACCCTATAGCCCTTCTCCGGCCGTGGCGGCTGGTATTCAGAGCGGGCTGCAGGCGCTAGCTAAGAAATTCTGCGAGCCACCGAAAACTGCAGACTCGAGGGAAAGCTGTATGTTGACTCAGAGGGGAATCCGACGGTGAAGCATCCCAACCCTCGGGTCGAGCTGCCTTACACGTACCTCATGGCTTGGTACGTGATGCATTGCCCTTCCTTGATGACGACGGTGCGTTGGAGGGAGAGTTCTGTCCCTTTTGTACAGCGGTTGGAGGGTTCGAACTGGCGTGATCCTTATATATATTACGTCCGGAAGTGCCTTTCAGACCCTGCGAACTACCAGCTCAATCGTTGCCTCCCCCAGATCCCTGGTGCATCTTTCGGGGATCTACTTATTGATTCCGCGGGCCCAGATGATTTCACGAGGTTATCCACGGGAGCCTTCTGGTGGTTGCTCAATATTCGGCCCGGATATGTGCTTTTCCGGCAAGGGACGTCATGCACCATTGAGCTGTACATGCCGAATCGCTTCGCTCGACAGTTCGGCTATGATCAGCTCTATGTCGGGAACCCTAATGCTCGACTCGCCTTCGAAGGGAACCTGTTCGAGGGTGCTCGGGCCTGGTACTACAGTGTGGCTGGAGGGACGGGAGCAACTTTCCGTCTACCTCTCGAGGGGCCCAAGTGCCATATGAGCCTCAGCTTCTGCACTTGGTACTCCCAAGCCATCCAGACACCAGACTTTTTTCGGCGTCTTCATGCATCGAGAGCATCAATGCAAGTCTCGAGGCAAGGACAGAGTCCGGTAAACCGTCGAAACTCGTAGAACAGTACCTGAAGGCCCAGAAGGAGGTCGGAGAGAAGAACGAGAAGGGAGCCACGAGCCACGGAGCCACGACCACCAAGGGCGGAGCCGCAAGCGACTAAGGCAGAGCCGCGAGCAACAAGGGCAGAGCCGCAAGCAACTAAGTCTCGACAGGCGGTGAGCAAGCGTCGTCAGGGCTCTACTTCCACTGTGGGCCTGCCCGTAAGAAGGTGCGGAGAGACTTGGCGCCAGCAGTTTCTCTACCAGCGGCCATCCCTTCTGGTGTCAGGGAACTGAGGGAGGAGGATATAGCTGAAGAAGAAACTCCTCTAGTCCGTATTCTCAGGTCGCTTAGCAGAAGCCACGGGTCTGCGGAGGAAGGGGAGCTTGTTGATCGATCCACCGCCACTGACGAGGATGAGCAGCTAGAGGTCGACATCATGAGCGGAGGAGATGTCGATATTCTGGGGATTTTAGCTCATCCCGAGCCTTCTTCTACTCATGAAAGAAGAGATGAGGCACAGCAGTCGGGGTCTCCTTGTGTCTTCATCTCAAGTCCTCGGGCAATTGATCCCAGTCCTACCACTGGGGTAATTGGAGGCAAGGCTCCGGTTGCAGAGCTTCCTCGCGTTGAGCTGTCTTCTTCCTCGTACTCAGGGGAAAGCGAGTTTGAAGACAAGGTCGACTACGGTGATGAACCCACTCTTCCTGATCCGAGCAAGTTCTCCCATATCTCGGAGGAAGAAATGTACGGGGGGGAACCGTTGACGGCGCCATCACCGTTGGCGACAGTTGCTCCCACTGCAGGTACTTTCACCCGATTTCCTCTTTGGTTTTGAAGAAGGTGTCTTAACATTCTTCTTTTACGCTGCAGGGTTGGCTGAGGATGCCGAGACTACAACCCCTCGCATATCGAGGAGATGGTAAAAGAGGTGACCCAGCCCGAAGGAGTTGAGGCTTCAGTTGGCGAGACAACTTCGGAAGGGGCGATTGCGGAAACTAGGGAGCCCTCCGCTTTGCTGAAAAAGGAGGTACCCACTGAGGCTGGGGAAGCTCTCACTCTGCAGGATTCACCCAAGGTTCGCTATCTCTGGACCTCCCAGGTGGTAAGAAAGTTCTGATATTTTGAATGTTTCGCTTCTCACCTTTGTGGCTAATGTTGTGGTCATTTGCAGAGAGAACTAAGGGGGCTCAGGTGGAGAGTCTAATGATTGATATCCCTCCAGAAGGCCACACGGCTCAGGTCTCGGCTGAAGTTCTGAGGAGGAGGTTCCTGCAAAGATAGCACCTCTGGAAACGCCCGAGGCTACTTCTGCTCTAGCCGTATCGGTGGTCAGCACAACTCTTGTGCGAGAAGATCCGCCTTATCCTGTGACAGAAAAGGGGTCGGGAAGCTTCCCAGGTGGTGACGAATGTGGGGAACTGGCACGTCAGATGGTGCAACAATTCTTTGCTCGATGGGATCATGTATTGATCTCATCTTACGTGGAAGCAGCTCCTTCAATTTTGCCCGGACGCTTCTCAGAAATCTGGCCGAGAACGTCGAATTAACCGGAGGCCCCTCACTTGCCCAGGCGTGTCTGCGGGTGGTGGAGCAACTGGGAGACGACCTGCACGAGCTGAAGTCTTGGAAAATGCCAGCTCTTCTAGTGAGGCCCAGGCCACCCTAACCCGGCTCTTAGCTGCTCAAGAACAAGAGCGACAGGAGGCAGAGAGGCACAAATAGATGCAGAGATCCGCAGCTCGAATATTCCCAGGCTGAATGTCAGAAACTAACTGACGATTCAAGGGAATCCGAGATTGTCATGCAGAGCACGGAGCACGTCATCATCAGTGCTCGGGACACCATTGCCAAGGCTCGGGACACCATTGCCAAGGCAGAAGTTGTGCTTGCGATCAATGAGAAGAAGCTTGTTACCATCAAAGAGGAGCTTGCGGAGCAACAGGCGGCTAAGGCGCGAGCTGAAGAGAGTCTGTCTCTACATTCTTCCAGGGTGGAATCTCTGCGAGCGCAGCTGGCTGCAAACCCTTCCTATCTGAAGAGGAGCTGCGGGTCCAAGCCATGATGGAGGCTGAGAAGGCACGTCAGATCAAGATGCATCATCTCAGGGAGCAAACCGTTCCTTGGCGAACCAGGACATTTAGCCTTCTTTCTTTTTTTTTTTGTAAAGAAAAGGACACTCTATTTATCAGAGTGTTTGTATCCACTTTTGATATAAAAAGGACATTTTTGTTCCATCTTCTTGCTTAGCTGTGGATGAATCCAACTTCTTGATCACTGGCTGTGAATACTGAACTTAGGTAAGACTAAGTTCTTTCAATGAAACGCGCAGCATCGACTCGCGGCCTCTGTTCACAGGGAGACGCGGGTATCAGTCAGAAGAACTTGGGCAGAATCAAGTTCTTTGGGCGAAACGCAGCGTCGATCCATAGGGAGCGCGGCATGAGTTCAGAAGGACTTGGGCAGAACCAAGTTCTTTTGATGAGACGCAGCGTCAATCCATAAGGAGACGCGGCCATGAGTTCAGAAGAACTTGGGCAGAACCAAGTTCTTTTGATGAAACGCAGCGTCAATCCATAGGGAGACGCGGCCATGAGTTCAGAAGACGCGGCATCCGTCTGTAGGGAGAGACGCGAATCTGCTTCGCTAGGAAAGACGCGGATCAAGCAGACGCGAGGGACGCAGCCTTGTGCATTTTCCATTAATCCCAAAAATGGACTAAGTGTTCTCCTTAAAAAGGACCCCGTTTGCTGAGGGGACGCGACTTTGCATCACGCGGACATTCCTCTAGGAGCGGGTGATCGTCATCCAATCTGGGGAGGGGATGCGAATTTTGGATACGGTTCTTCAGTCTGCGTCTTGGTGTAACCTCCCAGGCGTTACATACAGCCTGTCATAAAGATTTGATGTGATCTTCAAATCTCTATTGATGATCGGGAATGCAGATTTTCCGCTGTTTCCCGAAGCGGTTATCCACGCGTCGGCTTCTTATTGGTCTTGAGCGTTAATTCCCTTTAATGAGAAACCGATGCGGGTGGTTGGAGATGGTGCCTGCGACGGTTTTCGAAGCGGCGTTACAGGCGTCAGTCCCTTATTGGACCTTGACAATCGTGCGGTCATTAAGGCCGGCGGTTCAGATTAGGAGATCATTAATGCAGTTATCGGGGGCTGCCTATAAATAGGGCGCACCCTCTCCCTTCAACCCAATCTTTGGACTGTTTTCTTTTTGAGAGCGAGCGCTCTGAGAACCTTCATCCTCTTCAGAGTATTGTCTCCATGGATGAGGATGGCTCTGTGGATGAAGATGACCCAGGGCTTGTATGCTCCTGTTTGGTCTCTTCGGGGCAGAGTGTCTCTCTGATCATCTTGCACGTCCGCGTCTGGACGCAGAGAGCCCGACTCTTGGTAGAAGCCTCTGTTGATACGCCATCCCGATTAGCCATGATATTTAATCTACCACGGCCTGTACCTTGGCATTATCATTATCTGGACCCCCTCACGAAGTCGGTGTTGGTGCATTCCTTCTGGAATTTGCGCCACAGACTTGAACTTTTCTGGACGCGAGTGCAGGGGTCTTGGCACTTGGCGCTGGCTTTGTTCACAAAGCTTGCGTTTCAAAGCCACTGTCTTGGCACGTTTTATAGCCACTGCTTTGGACGAATTCCAAAAAGGTTTAGACCCGAGCCTTGCAACTCTTGTTCACTCAACAAGGAGATGGCAACTTCGGCGTCTGTGCCTTTTTCGGCGTCTGTGCTTTCGACTTAGGCGCAGAATGAGAGCACGTTTTGATTCACGTTTGTCTCTGCTGACGCAGCAGTTTGGCTCACTGTGTGGGTCATTCCCGCGTCTGCTGGCTGACTGCGTGGATCATTCCCGCGTCTGCAGTCTGCATTTGCGACTTAATTTTTCTCTGTTGAAACATACTAAGTTGTAGATTGTTCTGATCCTTTATTTCATTCCTTGCGGTAGACTTGCTGGTTTGCTGGGCCCCTGGAGGATGCTTTGGCCGACGAACTTGTTCGATGTTCACCTATAAGAGAGTATATTATGGTCCTCGTCACCTATAAGAGAGTATATTACGTCTCTGACGAGGACCCAACCCTCGCCAAGGTCTCTTCAGAGCTTCGCCATTCATGCCTGCTGGCTAGAGATGGTCAGGCTATGCATGACGGCGATGAGGGTTCGGCGGTTTGTGGTGGCGGACAAGATCCTCTTCCTCTCCACTCCAGAAGTCACATCAAGGACAGCCCATGTCCGTTGGATGGCCTGCTAAGGAAAGAGACGCTCCTGAACGAAGGGTTGCAGGACTTTCTGTTGCCACCAGACCTCAAGAACACCATTGCTCTTAGCTTAGTCAGCTAGGGCGCTTTCGATGTTCCACCGTGTAATCGGCTCTAACCGTCGCTACAGTTTGGCGCCTCTCCACAATACCCTCTACTTGGAATCAGATGCAGCTTTGAGGAGTGAGTGCAACCTCTGGGAGAGAGAGGGACTTCTTTGTACTCCTTAATTGTAATGCTCAATCTCATAGTATAAGAGAGCGTCTGGATGTAACACTCAATCTTATTGTATAAGAGAGCGTTTTGTATCACTTTCATTTGCCTGGATCATCAATAAAAGTGACATTTTTCTTTTTGCCTCTTTCAGTGTCTTGAACTTTTTGTGTTCAGTTAGACTCATAGAAGCAAAAGAATCTTTGACTTTGTTAAATTTATGATGATAATAAGTCAAGATTCAGGAATTTTCACAATACTGTCAGAGGTGTAATGTTAACTTGACAGGGATGAAATTTTTGATAAACCTGCCACTTTATAAGAGAAAGTGACAAGTATAATTGGTACCCAGGGAGGGTGAACTCTGATCAGAGGTTTAGAATTAACTAATCGAGTTCAGCTGGGGATTTGATGAAAACACTGTTAATTGGTGTGATATTAACCTAACAATGTTTTTAGGTGGACCTGTTATTCTATTGAAGAGAATAACAAGTGAGATTAGACTCGTGGAGAGTCTAGGAAGGTTTGTTACCATCAGAGGTGTGATATTAACTTGACGGGTTGAAAGTGGTCTTGTCGGAAGTGTAATGTTAATTGACATGGATGCGAGTCAGAGGTGTGATATTACCTTAACTCAGAAGTATTTCAGTTTTGTTTAGGAAAAACTGAGAATGTCACTGCCATAGGTGTGATGTTTAACTTAACAGTGAGGTAATGCTAGAGGTGTAATGTTGAACTTAGCATTGGTCATCTCGACTTGGACAAGGAAGTCGAGGAAGGGTCATGGCCATAGGTGTATTGTTGAACTTAGCGATGACTCAGATGCTAGAGGTGTAGTGTTAACTTGGCATCATTCATTTCAGCTTCGATGTGGAATACTGAAGAAAAGTGACTGTCAGAGGTGTAATATTAAACCTGGCAGAAACTTGAAGTACTGCTTAGAGGTATAATGTTAACTTAAACAGTAGTTTTGTCAGAGGTGTGATATTAACTTGACAAGAATTGGCTTGAGCCGAAAACAGTTTGAGGACCTGTCATTCTATGGATGAGAATTGACAAGTGAGATTTGAAGTGCCAGAGGTGTAGTGTTAACTTGGCAAAATGTAGAGTTGACGAGCAAGATTTGTACTCTACAAGGGGTAACCCATTACCAGAGGTATGGTGTTAACTTGGCAACGATTGTTTTTTTTTTTTGTGGTCCTACCATTCTGTGGATGAGAATTGGTAAGGGATTTGGAGGAAAGAGTGGAATCAAGTTCACTTAGGATTTTTAGCAAAACCCCAGCTATCAACGGATTTGAGGTGCCTTTACCAACTACCGTTTGAGTTGGGCTAGCCATGCTATTCCCCTCAGCATGATGAGTTGTCGAAGACTTATGTTGGGCTTAAAAGCCAACATTTTCCTCTATCCTCAGCCGTTGGAGGCGTCGGATCAAATGGGAACGTGTCCCTTAAGATTTTTAGCAAATCCTCAGCTGTCAAGGTTTGAGGTGCCTTTACCAACTACCGTTTGAGTTGGGCTATCCATGCTATTCCCCTCAGCATGATGAGTTGTCGAAGACTTATGTTGGGTTTAAAAGCCAACATTTTCCTCTATCCTTAGCCGTTGGAGGCGTCGGATGTTAATGAAGAAATCTTCTTGCTTTGATCAGAGGTGTACTATAACTTGATCAGCAGAAGATACCATCTAAGGATAGTACTTCTTCAGGAATCTGCCATTGATTGGCATCATAAGTGTATCGCCATTCGAGGTTATGAGGCGATATGATCCATTCGAGTAGACTGACTCTACCACAAACGGTCCTTCCCATTTGGATTAGAATTTCCTTTTGTCTTGTGCGTCATCACCATGGGTCTTCTGACGGCTAAGACAAGATCGCCTTTCTTGAAAGTTCATACTTTAACTTTCTTGTTGAAGGCTCTGGTGATTCGAGCTTGGTAGAGCTCGATTTGCTGTTGGGCTTGCAGACGCTTGTCGTCTAAGGCCTCCAGTTCCTGGAGTCGCTGTCAATGCTTCTCCTCTGTCGTCATCTCCGCTGTCAAGGCGACGCGTAGAGATGGAATTTGGATTTCCAGGGGAAGTACGGCTTCACATCCGTATACCAAGGAAAATGGCGTGGCCTTTGTCGGGGTTCATACTGTGTGCGATAGGCCCATAAGCATTCGCCTAGCTTGTCGTCCCAGTCGCGTTGACTCTTCGAGACGAACTTTTTGAGAAGCTTGCCAATGGTCTTGTTGAAAGCTTCTGCGAGGCCATTAGAGGCAGGATAGTATGCCGTTGAGGACACACTCTGGATTCTGAACTTAGCGCAGAATCTCTGGAATGCTGGCTGATGAACTGGGGTCCATTGTCATGGACAATCCGCCGAGGTACACCGAAACGGTAAATAACGTGATGTTTTGCGAACTTGATCACGTTGGACGACTTCACCTCCTTCAAAGGAATGCTTCGGCCATTTGGAGAGGTAATCGGTTATTGCTAGAATGAACCGATGTCCCTTTGATGATGGTGGGCTGATAGGTGATTAGACGAGAAAGGTGTATTAAAATGTAGTCGATGTATCCCTTCTTATCTCCGCATAGCATAAGGCTATACCGAGTCGATTCTCAGGGAGAGCTAGCGATAGAAGCGTTACGAATCGTAGTGAAGAAATGTAAACGAAGTGTCTTCTTTGTTCTTAGAATAAAACAATCATGGAACAAGAAATGAAAAAATGGATGGATATGATCATGATGGAAAGTGGAAAAAGAAATCAAGATTGGCTTTGGTATTCACACTAGAAAGAAAAGGAAACTTGAAGAATCAAACCATGACTAGCTTACCTTACTACCTTACCAATACTTACTAAACTCCGTGATAGTGAAGGCGCGTGCCTCATGTTGTCACTCCATCGGCGTAGGTTTCGTCTTGCGTGTTGATCTAATTACTTTCTCACTTGGAAAACGGGAGGTTTTACCCATCGGAGAAGAGAAGACCATCCAACTTGCAAGATGAAATAAAGCGATCACCCATGAGTTAGTGAAGATGGCAAGGCTAGTGGTTAGCTAGTACATGGAGAAAAATTAGCTAAAAGCCATTAGAGAAGTAAAACAAAGCATGAAGTAAATTGCAAGGAATTAAAGAAAGCAATAAAGAAAGCACATAAAGAAAGTAAGTAAACTAGAACCAAGCTCAAGTAGAGGAAGGAGAATGGATCAATCCTTGTTGCTTCAAGTTGTCACCCTTGATTACACAAGCTCTCTCTCTCACAATCTCTCTCTTTTACAATGAATTCTAGGGAAGAAGAAGAGGGATCTAAAGAACTAAACCTAGAGAAAAACTAAACAAAATTACAACAACTAATGATTTTCCTCTCTCTCTGTTCAGTCTCAGCTCGCAGGTCCAACGTCACATATTTATAGCCCCAGATGAAGGATCTAGAAGATATTCTGTTGGCGCAAAATTCGGGCTCCAACAGACTAAGGATTGCCGCGGGGGCGCGGCATGGGCGCTGCATAACTGAAGCGTTGGCTAACAGTTTCTGGTGTGAAGTTGTTACGAGGTGTTGTTAGCCACGTGGCCTTCTAGAACCTTGGGTTGTTGCGCGGATCTCTCTGGATTCTGGGCTTTAACTTGATCTCTGGATTAATCACTTTAATTAGTGCTAATTAAAGTAATTAATGGCTTTCTCTCCTTTAGAGTTGTACCTGCAAATATGTAGAGAAGATGAGTAAAAATCATATTTTATTAACTAAATGCATAGGAATTATGAGGTAAAATATGCAATATGAGTTACAATCACACCCCCACACTTATTCTTTTACTCGTCCCGAGCAAAACAAAGAAAAAAGAAAATCTAAACTACCAATTTTATTACACCACTTCGCAGGTGACGCGATTGCACTGAGCGTGTGTAACAAGCCGTTAAACTCTAGGTTACCCTAGAGGAGGAGTTGTGTCTCCTGAGGGTTTTCAGCGGATTGCACCCACAAAATCCATAAAGAAAGAAGACGAATGTTAGTGTTTTGAAAATCCATTTTGAAAGAGAGACATGTTTTCGAACTATTTTTGCAAAAATATAAGTGATCTTAGGTCATAAGTCCACCTATAATCATTCTTCCTTAAACTTAGTCTCTATGCAAGATCTTGTTTTCAATTAAGGTAAGAATTCAAAATTGGATTGAATATTTTATCTTTCATAAAACCTAGATAATATGCACACCGTGCTCGTGAAGATTTCTGGGATTTCAACTCCAACCATCAAGCCATTTATTTATTTATATATATATATTTTTTCTTTTATTTTTCTTCCCTTAGTCTAGGCTTTCTAGTTTACCCTTGTAGCGAGCCTTTAACCGATGACTCCTAAACCAGACGGTCTTAGGGCACCAGATGAGAAAACATCCCTCGGGTTAAGGTCTCGAGTAAAAAAGGCCAAATAACTAAGGGGGATATTTATTTCCTTTACCACCGTTAGGCGTGAATAATCATGCTTCTTGAGGCACAATTATCCAGCTTAATAAGTGATGTTTTATTTATATATATTTTTTTTTTTTTTTTATTTATATGGCATTTTGGTCTTTGTCTCCATCCAAGAAATGTGTAAGTGTGAAGTGCATACTTTCTAAGGCAAAAAATTCAAGATAAAAATATCTCCCCATTTTATTTACTTATCCTATAATTTCAAACAAGATCTATTATTTCAACTAGGTTAAGATGTCATAATTAAGGCTTTCTTAATTTCTAAGATACATCTTAATTTTCTTAAAAATAGATCAAAACTTTGTCTCTTATTTCAAAAAGTTTTTATTTTATATTTTTTTATTTTTATATTATTTTTATTTTTTTTCTAAAAGAAAAGGTAAAATCTAAAAAGAAAGGGAAAATCTAGAAAAAAGATAAAATCTAAAAATAAAATGGAAGACCTAAAAATGAAAATCCTAAAAAATAAAAATCCTATAAAGAAAATAAAAAGTCCTATGTTAGTACATACCCCCCATTCCTATCTCATGCATTGTCCTCAATGTATGCAAGATGAAATGATGCATGAAATAGGTACAGTAAAAAGTCACTCCCTTCGTCGCTTTGGACCCGCGGTGGTGCTGGGTCCAGCTGACTGTGATCTCCTCAGCGTCGCCTCAATATCATCTAACCTGGAGGATAACCTGGAAGATTGCTCCTCCACCTTCTTCCTCAGCCTCACTTGACCCCTAAAAATTTCTTCATGCCCTTCCAGATGGAAGACATGAAAGCTCGTGATTCAATAGGTGGTTCCTGTCTCCAAAATTGGGGCTCGTCAACCTCCTCTAAGCTCTCCTCTGAAGAGGACTCCGCAGGAATGTCCTCTGGTTGGGCACTAGGTGTCCAGAGGGCGTGTAAGCACCCAGTATATGCACTGGTGGGTTTCTCGGCTACAACAGACACTCGGGCAAATGAGTCAAATACATCGTCTGGTAGGAAGTTTCTACACAAACGTGTAATCAAGACGGGATGAGAAAATTTTGCACCCGAGTGCGGGAGGAGTTATCAAGTATGGCATGAAAAATAGCCCTATTCAAACAGACCGAGTGTGTATTAGTCATTAGATCATGAATGATTTGTAGTACGGGTCTGTGAAAGATGTGGTATGATCTAATCCAAAAATATTGCGTTGGAGCCAAGTCCAACGCAATGTACATTCCTAAATGTGGATTGGGCTTTGAGCCCACGGTCCTGCTCAGTGCAACGGACCCCCATGATAGACATGTAATCAACTAGTGGCAAAGGGCCAGTACAATGGGATGAATGGGAATATCGGTGATCTCAGCAATGAATGAACGGTGACAAAGATATCACCGAATGGCATATGAACAGTGAATTGTTGAGTGTTACGATTAACAGATGCATGGTCTAATGAGTTGTAAAATGTGTTGACCAAATCAGGGCAATAGTAAGCATCATTGTTGGTGTTATCGTAAACTAAGGGATACCAATTCCACGCATGCATTCGATCTAAAAATATATGCCCATAACCCTCTTGATCATTCAAAATCTTAGAGAAATCCCTTTCCACAAATAAAGTAGGGGCCATAATAAACAGTGAAAATTAGAGCAAGGAACAAGAGATCAAAACCACCCCGGATTAACTTGGGGGGAAATCGAAAGACAGGTGCAGAAGGCACCAGAGATGGCCTCGAAGAAGGGATCTGGTTCTGTCTCCAGCAAAGAAAATCAGTTGATCTGGAGCTTACTGGCGCGCCTGAAGTGTCAGATTTGTCGCGGGTCAGGGGTAGGGCGCGGCAGTTTGGAATAATCTGGAGATCAAAAATTTGGTGGAGGTCGGCTGTGGGAAGAGGAATTCTAGATCTGAAGTGATTGTCTCAGGTGAGGGAGAATGAGTTGGGGAGAAGATTTTTTATAAAGGAAAGAAAAAAGGGATTTCCAAAGTTACCCCTAGGTCAAAGATTTAATTACAACCCTAGGTCAAAGGATTTTGAATGTGAATGGAATCCTAGGGAAGAGAGAGAATCCTAGGAATTTAGAAAGAATTTGAATTTGGAAAGTGTGGGAACTCCTTTTAAGCATAAAAATCCCTCCTTATTTCTATTTATTTATTTATTATTTTTATTTATTTTCTAAATTCTATGTTAGTAAATCCTATGTTAGTAAAAAAAAATTACTTAAGGCGGTGGTTCCGGTAGTGGTCGGATTGGTCCACGGAACATGGCCCAATCAACTTGTCGTTGGGTTTTCAGGAACCCACCAAAAAAATAAAGAATATGACCACAAGAATGATGTGTGCATGAAAGATTTTTATATGTACATGATCCCATCTAATTTTCAAAATTTTAAAATAATTTCTGAGTCATTTTCATCAAAATCCTTGTCCCAAAATGGAGTATGAAATGACAGAACAGTTGACTTGGACTCAGGAAACACCGACTCAGGAAGGTGACTGAAGTCAAGTAAAGGTTCAGGAGTCGAAGTGAATTCAAGAATTTGGTCAAGTGAAGCTCAAGTCCACATTCATTTCCCCATGATGGAATGTGACTATCTAAGATTAGTGATTCAAGTTCAGGAGGGTTGGAATCAAAACTGACTCTAAAATGTTACTCAAATGGGTAACACAACAGGAGTCAATAATGATTCAGGTATTTGAACTAAATCACAAACTTGAGGGTCAAAGTCACATTCCGCATTGAGTTCAATTCCACAAAAATGAGAACTTGCAAATTTGTCAATTGTATCTTCAGAAGTGTAGAATGGGCAAGTTCAATATGATCCTCAAAGATGGGTGATTCAACTTCATTGTGAATTGGGCAAGGATCCAAGGTTGACTCCGGGAAAAGATTGATGTGAGGTAGAGATACCGGAGTCATTATCGAATCAGAAAAGAGGATTGAATCACTAAGTTGGAGTTCAAGATCACATTCCTTATGTAATTCAATTTCAGAAAAATGTGAACTTGCCAATTTATCAATGGGATTTTCAGAAGTATGGAATTGGCCAAGTTCAATGTGATCATCATAAAATATTGGTGATTCAATTTCACATGGATAGGTACTGGATTCAATTCTGACTTTGGAAATGGATTGAAAACAGGTAAGGATATGGAAGTCATGATTGAATCAGGAAGTAGATTGGAATCATCAAGTGAAAGTTCAGGATCATGTTCATGTTCCAGTTCAATTTCAGAAAAAGGAAAACTTGCCAAAACGTCAATTGAATTTGAAGTTTGAACAAGTTTAGTTTTAGGAGATGAAAAACTTGCCAAAATGTCAATGGGATTTGACGTTTGGACAAGTTCAATTTTAGGGAATGAAAAACTTGCCAAAATGTCAATGGGATTTGAAGTTTGGACAAGTTCAGGTGAGTGTGCTGAAATAGAATCTGGACTTCCATGACTACATGACTCTTTGGATTTAACAGAGTGGTTAGTGACATTAGAAATAGGATGAGAATGAAGAGTTTGGATCATCAAATCTAAGTCACGGGCACGAGCTTTTTGAGCATGAGTCATGTCTTCAAGCATCTTTCCATAACTGATGATTTCATTATTTTGAGGAAAAGATGAAGTGTTGTCTTGAAAGTGATGGTGAAAGTGTGAGTCAAAATGTGTGGTGATGGAAGAGTGGACTCACACAAGAAATCATTACTCATAAATGGTTGTTCATTATGAAAAGGTGGAACTGAGTAAGACTCTTGAAAATACTGTGGAATTGGAGAGGGAAATAATTCAGGAAGTGTTTGCTCAGCTCTTGTAAATTGGCTTCTAAACTCCTCAGTAACTCAGATTTTTCTTCAAATGGAGGTTCAGAAAAAGGAGTGTATGAAGCGGAATCGGGACATGAATATTGTGGACAAGGTGAATATGGTGGACAAGGTGAATATGGTGGACAAGGAATTTGAGAATTTGACTCGGGGTACGTGAATCCCCAATTACTCGGTGAAGAGTTGAAATTATCTTGGAATTATAATCATTAGATGGGGGTATGGGTCATATTGATTCGGATAAGGCCAACCGGCGTATTTGGTTGGTGCATATTGTAAAACACCGGGTTGGAAATCCGAATATGGAGTATGTGTGTGACATATGGATTATTATTAGGATGGAAAGAATTGTTGAATTCCATATCACACAATACACACAAAAACAAACAAACAAACAAACAAACAAAAAAAAAGAAAATTCTAACCTAAGTTAGGGTAGACTTAGGACCTAGACGACTCCTAACTGATAGACTGTCCACGGGAGGTTTAGTGTAGACTCTAACCACAAGCTAATCAGCCAGGAAGGGTAAGGTGGTGGGAGGTTTTCCGTCCGGAGACGTTCCTTAATTAAGTAACCAGCAACCTTCGGGCTTTCGGCCCTCAACCCTTTCCTAGACACTGATTTTGCAAGAGTTAAATTCTAACACTTTTCCCCTTAGGATAATCTCCTAAATGAGTCCGAGATATCCCTAGGGCCACGTCTATTTTTTTTTAAATTAGGCTTGGGTTAGTGAGTACTTGGGAAAATGATTTTCGGGCTAAGGAAAGGGTAATGAACTCCCACCTTATCTTATTTACGGGTTATGCCCTTAAAATTGATTTGTGCAAGTGTACAAGAAATATCACTAAGATTCACTCAAAGCATGAAAATCAAGCAAGAGATGATTCCTAGTCTATATGCAATGTGAAACGTACCTTGCCTCCAGCACTCTTCAACAGTAAAAGTAAAGAATTGAAAGACACGTGCCTAAAATGCAAATGTCTAAACAATTTTTAACTTTTCAAACAATTTTTTACTGTTGATTAATTTAGCAGGTATATGGTGAAGAATACAGGAAAAGAATTATTGCAGCAGATGTATTTTGCAGAGAAGCAAGCCCTGCAGAAAACTGGTCAGTAATCAACTCCTCCTTGCCGCGCCCGCGCGGCAGAACGCGGCAAGTCAGAGGGATCCTGGTCTCTGCTTTCGAGAGCAGAGGCCCAGGTCCGCTTATATGTATTCTGCAATGCAAAATTTCCTATTTCTTCTCCTGTAACCTGCAACAGAGAAGAAGATTCGTTTAGTTCTTCACTTTAAAGAAAATCCGTTGCTCTCCCCGGCAACGGCGCCATTTTGATTAGACGAGAAAGGTGTGTTAAAATGTAGTCGATGTATCCTTTCTTATCTCCGCTATAGCATAAGGGTATACCGAGTCGATTCTCAGGGAGAGCTAGCGATAGAAGCGTTACGAATCGTAGTGAAGAAATGTAAACGAAGTGTCTTCTTTGTTCTTAGAATAAAACAATCATGGAACAAGAAATGAAAAAATGGATGGATATGATCATGATGGAAAGTGGAAAAGAAATCAAGATTGGCTTTGGTATTCACACTAGAAAGAAAAGAAAACTTGAAGAATCAAACCATGACTAGCTTACCTTACTACCTTACCAATACTTACTAAACTCCGTGATAGTGAAGGCGTGCTCATGTTGTCACTCCATCGGCGTAGGTTTGTCTTGCGTGTTGATCTAATTACTCTCACTTGGAAAACGGGAGGTTTTACCCATCGGAGAAGAGAAGACCATCAACTTGCAAGATGAAATAAAGCGATCACCCATGAGTTAGTGAAGATGGCAAGGCTAGTGGTTAGCTAGTACATGGAGAAAAATTAGCTAAAAGCCATTAGAGAAGTAAAACAAAGCATGAAGTAAATTGCAAGGAATTAAAGAAAGCAATAAAGAAAGCACATAAAGAAAGCAAGTAAACTAGAACCAAGCTCAAGTAGAGGAAGGAGAATGGATCAATCCTTGTTGCTTCAAGTTGTCACCCTTGATTACACAAGCTCTCTCTCTCACAATCTCTCTCTTTTACAATGAATTCTAGGGAAGAAGAAGAGGGATCTAAAGAACTAAACCTAGAGAAAAAACTAAACAAAATTACAACAACTAATGATTTTCCTCTCTTCTCTGTTCAGTCTCAGCTCGCAGGTCCAAGGTCACATATTTATAGCCCCAGATGAAGGATCTAGAAGATATTCTGTTGGCGCAAAATCCGGGCTCCAACAGACTAAGGATTGCCGCGGGGGCGCGGCATGGGCGCGGCACAACTGAAGCCGTTGGCTAACAGATTTCTGGTGTGAAGTTGTTACGAGGTTGTTAGCCACGTAGCCTTCTAGAACCTTGGGTTGTTGCGCGGATCTCTCTGGATTCTGGGCTTTAACTTGATCTTGGATTTAATCACTTTAATTAGTGCTAATTAAAGTAATTAATGGCTTTCTCTCCTTTAGAGTGTGTACCTGCAAATATGTAGAGAAGATGAGTAAAAATCATATTTTTATTAACTAAATGCATAGGAATTATGAGGTAAAATATGCAATATTGAGTTACAATCAATAGGACCAACCACATCCATCCCCCGCATTTCAAATGGCCATGTAGAGGTCGTAGAGTGGAGGTACCCTGGTGCTTGATGGATAAAATCTCCATGTATTTGGCAAGCGTGACATCTTTGGCATAGGCGACGGCGTCGGCAACCATCTTGGGCCAATAGTAACCCAACCTTTGGAGTCGATGTGCCAGTATTGGGCCAGGTTGATGGGCTCCGCACGTACCGTCGTGGGCCTCTTTCAATACCTCCTGGGCCTCTTTTGGTGAGAGGCACCGGAGTAAGATCCCGTCATGCGACCGACGATACAATGTTCGTGTAATCGCATTATAGTAAAACTTAGGGGCTTTCCTTCGAATGGCAGCCGCCTCTTTGGCGTCCTCAGGCAGGATGCCGTACAAGACATAGTCGATGTAGGGGAATCGCCAGTCTTTAAGCTCTGGACGGGCCGACAATTCCAGCACTTCTCTGCCTCGACAATCTCCCTTTGACTCCTGATAGTCCTCGAGAGTATTTCTCGGGCAATGCAAGTCGTGGCTGTAGACGAATATTTTCTCCATTGCTCCAGCTGGAAGGGCTAGGGAGGCTGCAAGGGATGCGAGTGCATCGGCGTGCGCATTTTGCCTGCGCGGTACATGGTCGATGTAGAAGTTAGCAAACCCCTCGGCCATGCGGATAGTTGCGTTGTAATAGGGTACTAAGTCTTCATGTCTGACTTCGTACTCCCCGCGAATTTGGCTGACGATGAGTTTAGAGTCACCGTATGCCTCGAGATTTTTAACGCCAATCTCATCGGCGAGCTGCATCCCGATCAATAGAGCATTGTACTCCGCCACATTGTTGGAACAAGGCTCCGTTAGCGAGACAGCTCGGGAGATCACATAATTTTGTGGGGAGACAAGTACTACTCCTACCCCCGCCACTACGTGTCCCTTGGGGCTTGTCCTTGATGCACCGTCGAAGAAAAGTTGCCACACTTGACTTTCGAACGATGTCTGAGTCAGGTAGACTTCGGCGACTTCGTCTGGGAGATCCTCGTAGACTTTGGCTGCCCTCGGATCTGGGTGTTCAGCTAGGAAGTCTGCCACCGCTTGTCCCTTAATGGCTTTCTGCGGCAGAAAGTGCATATCATACTGGGATAGCAACATGGCCCATTTTGCCAGCCGGCCATTTAGTGAAGAAGGCTTTGTCATAAGTAACCTCAGGGGGTTGACTTTTGATATGACATTTATAGTCTGGCCTACCAGATAGTGTCGCATTTTCTGAATGGCGAACACTAGTGCCAAACATTCCTTCTCGATCGGGTTGTACCGATATTCGGTTCCGATCATTGTTCTACTCAGATAGCAGATTGCCTGTTCTCGTCCTTCTTCATCATTCTGAGCTAGTAGAGCTCCCAAAGAATGGTCCATTGCTCGGACGTACACCAGGAAAGGCTTTCCGGACACCGGGGCTGCAAGGACTGGTGGTTGGGTGAGGTATTGTTTGATTTCCTCAAACGCTTGTTGGCAAGCATCGTCCCAAATGAACGAGACATCTTTCTTCATCAACTTAGCGAAGGGCTGGCATCTTCCGGAGAGGTTTGAGATGAACCTGCGGATGTACGCCAATCGACCCTGTAAACCCCTGAGTTCCTTGAGGTTTCTCGGGGTTGCATCTCTTGGATAGCGCGGACTTTCTCCGAATCCAAATGGATTCCTGTGGAAGTCACAACAAATCCTAGGAATTTGCCACTGGCTACCCCCAGGAAGGACTTGGTAGGGTTCATCTTCAATTGATGAGCCCGCATGATGTCGAAGACCACCTTCAGATCAGCTATGTGATCTCCTTTAATGCGACTTTTCACCGCAATGTCATCGACATAACATTCCACCGTTTTGCGCATTTGCTGATGGAAAATGGCATTCATGGCCCTTGGTAGGTTGCCCCCGCATTCTTCAGTCCAAAAGGCATGACAGTATAGCAATATACCCCTAGAGGAGTTCTGAAGGAGGTATGCTTTTCATCATCAGGATACATTTTGATTTGATTGTATCCTGAGAATCCGTCCATGAAGGACATTTGTTCGAATCCACAAGTATTGTCAATCATAACATCTGTGATTGGCAATGGGAATTCGTCTTTGGGGCAGGCCTCATTTAGATCGCGGAAGTCGATGCAGATCCTGATCTTCCCGTTCTTCTTGGAAACGGGGACGATGTTGGCTACCCAGTCGGGATGTTGTTCTTCCCTGATGAAGCCAGAATCAATAAGTTTTCTGACTTCTGATTGAATTGCCTCCATTATTTCTGGGCGAAACCGTCGCTGTTGTTGTTTGACAGGCTTTACGTCCGGATTGATGTTGAGGCGGTGCATGGCCACTTGAGGATCAAGTTCTGGCATGTCCTCATAATTCCAGGCGAAGACGTCTATATACTCTTGTACAAGAGATATTAGATCCTTCTTCTTTGAAGGTGACAGGCCGTCACTTATGAAGATGGGCTTAGGGTTAGCCTCATCTCCTAGGTTGATCTGAACAACCTTGTCTTCTGTGGGTGGCTCACGCTGTTCAAAGCGGGTATCCCAAAGAGCATTTAAATGTTTTATCCAAGGATCTGTATCAGATTGGATCATTTCTTCATTTCTATCTTCCAGGTGGCTTGTCGAAACCATGTTCACTGAAAGTTCCTTGAAGATGTTGCCGACTCTGACATCTGACTCCCAAGATGATGTGTCTGAAGAGTAATCATTGCTCGACGATTCTTGAGAATCGGAGGCTGATGGGACCGGAGTTGATACATAGCCCAACCCCCGGCGCGTCCGATGATAATAATCGGGGGCCTTCCCTTTCAGCACAAAGGATCGAAGTAGCGTTCTCCTTCCTTTGCCGAAGTTCAACCCGGGTCTGTTGGTTAGATCATACCCATGCACTTCATCATTTTGAGCGCTTTTGGTTCATAATGACTGAGCTGAGGGGATTCCTCCTCACTTTCCGATTCTTCGCGGGGCGTTGGTTCAGTCGTCATTCGCCCAAAAAGGATTGGTTTTTGGCCTTTTCGTCTTGTCGGAACCATGAATAGAGATTCCTGCGCATCACCATTATCCTGGTATGTCCCGAAAGATGATTTTACTGGTACATGCAATGATGTCAAAGCATCCATTGCCGACCAGATGTCATCGTCTACGTCGGTACTAGTATCCGACGGTATTGAATCGGATGCACACGCAGAAAAATACTCAAAGTCTAAATTCTCATTAATATACCAACCGCCTGCATCGTCGGTGATGTTATCAACATCGAGCTTATTAGTGCTCTTTACAAGTGGTTCCAACTTCCACAGGCACTCTTCTTGCTCGGGCTCAGTGTCAGCCTCATTACCAGAGTCTGGCACCTCCAGTTGCGGAGTTTCATCCACCGGATCCTGATATAGGAGGGAGTCCGTGAAATAATTTTCGACCCCCTTAAACGGATACCTTTCGGGAACCAACGTTTGCACCTTCCCACTCGCGTCAATGTATTTCATGACTTGGTGAAGAGTGGAGGGAACGATGGAGTTGCGATGGATCCATGGTCGTCCCAGCAGCAGATTGTAGGAAGTGTCGGCATCGATGACGTAGCACGTCGCCTCCGACTTGAGGCTCCCAATCTGGCACTTGAGCTTGATCTTCCCCATCGGACGGGTGCCGTTGGCATTGAACCCGTAGATCGTCGTTTGTGTAGGGCTCAGACGGTGGGTAGGGATGTCGAGGTGTTGCATGACTCGGCGGGGCATGATGCTCAATGCGGACCCTGGATCTACCTGAATGCGGTTCACCTCAGATGATCCGATATAACCTGTGAAGTACAGGGGTCGATCATGCTTCCCTTTAACCTGCATATCATCTGCCGTGAAGGTAATGCAGGGAGCATTCTGGGAGGTGTGGAGACAATTCTCTACATCTTCCTTCTTTGGCACCTGGGTCATAAAGACCTCAGCATTTGCCAGAGCTTCTTGTAGAGCCTCCCTGGTCGACTTTGATAGTCTTAGAAGCTCATACAGGGTGATCCGCGCCGGGATGTTGGCCAATTGAGCCAAGACATCAAAGCGGTAAGGCGTTGTGGATCCTTCCGCTATACCCTTTTGAAGAGCTCGAGAGAATCGAGTCTCTTTTTGTTTCTCTACTGGTGGCTTCGTGGAGGGCCTAGTTGGCTCTGCAGCCGGTTGTGGAGGGTTTGCCGCCACTTCGCCGTACTGCTTCAAGTAGGGCTGTCCTGAACGAGTCCCCGTCATTGGTTGGTTGGGCTCTGCGGCCAAGACTATTGTTTCCTCTTCTGAATCAGTCAGTGAGGGAACATCATCCTCTGCTTCTCGGGAGGAAGCACATACCACATGGCAGGACGAAGCTTTTGCCTTGCCTTTGGACTTCCTGTTGGTTACAGTAGTCCACTGCTGGCTGTCCACTAGGTCAGGGTGGACCCACATGATTTCCCCTTGAGGCATAGGGACGGGTACCAAGCCCTTCTCCTGCTGCTGGTGAGGGTCTGTGTTGACCACTCTTAGTTCTCCTCTTAGGATTGGGACCACCCCTGCAGGTGCTGGAGGTTGTTTTCCAAACTGGAGAACCGACGTCATGTTGGCTGTCACCTCCTTCTGTTCTGGTCGGAGTTTCAACACCTCCGCATCAATCAGAGCCTGAAGGATGTCCTTGATGATGTAACAGCTTCTGGTAGGGTGTCCCAACATCCTGTGGTACAAGCAGTAGTTGGGGTTGTCGGTCTTGCCGACTTCCTGAGGGCGCCTGGCCTCAGGGAGCTTCAGTCGGTTGCTCTTGTTGAGTAGCTTGAAGAGCGAATCGACATGTTCCCTTGAAGGAATACTACTTGTTGGCGCGGGGTTGGCTTGAAGAGCCACTCGCCTTGGCTGGTTGAGGTTTGGTGGGAGATTTGGTCTCCGTCGCCAAATTATCCTTCCGCTTTGTCTGGAGGGAGGTGTCTGGCGCTCGCCTAGTTGACCTCTCCGGCCGCGGCTTGCCTTCTTCTGCCCTGACGCGGGCAACAATCTCCTCAGCCTGTTCACCTTGTTGGACTAATTATTTCCAGGTGCGGCTTTCAGCAACTCCTATTTGAGCAAGGAGTGAGGTTTGGAGGTTGTGGCGGCATGTTTCCACCAGGGTGGCCTGGGTCATACCGCTTGGACACCGGAGTGCCACGTTCCGAAATCTTTCCACGAAAGATTTGACGGACTCTCCCTTTCGCTGTCTCGTAGCTAACAGGGTGGGCATTGTGACCTCGGAGTCATCTTCGAAGAAGCGTGTTAAGAATAGCTTCTCCAAGTCGCCCCAGTTCTTGATAGAACCTTCCGAGAGTTTCATGAACCACTCAAAGGCCAACCCTTTCAGGGTGCCGATGAACAGTCGCGCCAGGATGGCGTCATTATCTACTACATTCCCGGTTTGGGATTTGAAGTAGTAGATGTGCTGATTAGGGGACCCCTTCCCATCAAAGGCTTGGAGGGTTGGAGCCTTGAACTTAGGAGGGTACGGGACTAAATCCCACTCAGCTGGATAGGGCCGGACCACTCCAGCTTCTTGGAGGTCTTTGCGACTGGCAAGGGCATTGAGGCGTTCCTCAATTGACTCATCTTTTTAGCATGAGCCTTCCCTGGGTCTCGGTCGCCCTTTGACGAGGGTTTGGACGAGCCAGAAGTAGATCGAGGCTTCTCTTCAGAAGGCTCGGAAGATGAGCTTCCTCCCTTTCTCTCTCTGTCCCTCGACCTCCTAGGAGGAGATCTCCTCCTGTCTTCGAGCAGCTGTGCAAGCGCCAGCTTGATAGCATCGATAGATTCCTGTTGAGACACAATTATCTCCATTTGTCTCTTTTGGATCTGTTCCAGACGTCTAGCTGTTTCATCAGGAGTGCCTGTCATGTAGGCAGAGGTCTCCTTCTCAACGGAGGAGTTTGAAGCCCCTGATTCCACTACGGCGGAGTGGGAATCGTTCACTTTAATGCCATGGGCTAAGGCATTATAGTCAACCGGGGGAATGGCCCCAGTCCGGGTACGAGTGTGTTGATACACCCCTTCCGGTTCAGAGTCAGACTCATCTGAGCTGACTGCAAGTCCTTTTCCCTTGCTTCTGCTTGTCATGTTCGCAGTAAGCTCCGGGTATTCAACGTCAGAGAAGATTCTCCTTCTATGGGAGTGCCTTCTTTTGGCTGACAGGGGGATCGAGGTCAGCTGTCTAACTAAAGACTGCTGGTGCACACTCGACCCGCAACGGCACTCCGAGAGCATGGAGATGAGCCGTTGGCAGCAGCAAGATGAAGTGACCTAGTGGGCACTTCTTTTCTTTGTTAAATAATCCCTCAAATCCATGGAAGAGGGATCAAAGAGACTAGCCTCACAACGTCGAAGACGGGAGGCATCCATGTGCTGTGCAGAATGGACGCAGACTTCAGGGACGCAGCTCTCGCGTCGCGGCTGTCTGATGCGCGGCTGGCGTCTCTGTTGAGATGAGACGCGAGTCTTGCGTTGATGCCTGGTGCGTCCGGGCAGAGACGGGTGAGAGAGAGTGGGCTGCTGGGCCCCATGCCTGTGAGCGCGTGTTTCTTGCGTTTGACGAGACGCAGAAGCTTCGCTTTGGCGTTTGGTAAGCTGGTCTTCAGAGGACTCAACTTGAGGAGTTACGCACTTGGGCCGCCAAACGCGGATTTCACGTACTGGACGTGCCGCGGGCAAAGCCCCAGATTGCATGTCGCGTTTAGCCTCAGTCGGACAACCAATGGTTCCAGCTTGAAGCTGACGCGCGCGTCTCCTCTGTCGACGCTCAGCATTTCGGTTGCGTCGAGGAGGTAGAGAGAGACCAACGACATCCTGATGCTGGCCACCAGGGATTTTGACCACGCGGGTCTCCTGAGAGACGCTGACGCGGGTGTTCTGTGCGACGCGGTTGGTCGCAAAGGCAGATGTGCCTGGGACCACGCGGGCCTTCTGAGAGGCGTTGACGCGCGTCTCTTGCTTGGCACAGTCGGCAGCAGGGGAGCTCGAGAGAGCCACAGATCGGGACTCGAGGCCATTCCCCGTTGAGACCCGATGGCAGACGCGGGTCCTTGGGCTCTTGGAGCCAGAAGAGAGGAACTCTTCGTACTTCGCCTGGTCGAACTCGACAACGAGCGATTCGACCATCTTTCCCTCATGGTGGACGTCATCTTGCGCCACTACCTGTTCGTCAGTAACGAAAGTAGTCCCCAGCGGAGTCGCCATCTCTTGTTGGACACGGAAAAAGAAGGGAGGTGTAAAATTTCCTTGAATCAGATGAAAAATTACAACAGACTAATCTTCCGGTTACAAGGGAGGGAGGATGTTGAAGCTTGAATCCCCCCTTTGTTTAGTGCTGGGTTCTTCGTGTGGCGGTGGAGAGTGAATCTTGTTCTCCGTTGACCAGATGACCGTCTGGACCGTCAAGGGATCTTCTCCTTGGCAGGTAGAAGGAGTAACTCAGCCCCGTCTACCAAAACTCTAAAAGAGAAGGTAGGCGAAGAGCAACTTGTACGCAGCAAGTTAGCTTGAAGAGTCGAGCTCTCTCTCTCTGTATGTGTCGCGCCTGTTGATATCTCTCGGTCTCTTTATGTCTATTGATGCCCTTCGATTTCTTCTGATGCCCTTCCCCTTGATGCCGATCGCCAAAAATTCGACCCCTTCTTCATAGCGACGGGGCTATTTATAGAGGTCCCAGGGGTGAACGTGCCCCCTGAAAATGCTCCACAATGAGGGCCAACTTCCCCGCTACATGGGCGGTAACTAACCCACGTGCTTGCTAAAGACATGCCACGATGGGGGCTGATCTCCCCTACGTGTGGGCAGTGATTGGTCCCTTAACCAAGGCGGTTATAACTGAGACGCGGGTGTCAGGCCAACGCGCCTTGATGCTGAGACGCGGGTGTCAGGCCGACGCGCCTTGATACTGAGACGCGGGTGTCAGGCCGACGCGCCTTGATGCTGAGACGCGGGTGATAGTCCCTCGCGTCTTGATGCTGAGACGCGGGTGATAGTCCCTCGCGTCTAGAGCTTGAAACTTTGCTTTTCAATGGCTTGTCCTCCAGTAACTTTTGGACAGCCTACAGCCAAGGGGCAGCCTGATGGGGACATCTAGTAGGATTTGTTTGTTATAGTTGTTAGCTTATCTTATCTTATTGTAGTTTGTTTTAGTTGTTATTATTGTTGGTTAGTTTTATCCCACATCGGTTATGGTGGGAGTTAATTTTTTTGTAGGCCTATATAAGGCTGAGATTACTATTGTTTTCTTCAGTTAATGATTGATAATTGCTGTTTGAGCATTTTGAGCAGCCTGTGTGCTTCGGGTGAGAAACCCTAGGGAGAGATTCCCAAACCCTATCTTGGAGAAAAACGCTAGGTTGAGATTTTCTAGAGTTCGTCCCCCATCATTTTGGTATCAGAGCTAAATCCTGATCTTTTTCACTTCCGCAAAATCCTAACTTCCACAAAAACTTTTTTTTCTCCACCAAAACTTCCACAAATTTTCAAAACCCTAGTTCTTGAAAATCAAAAAAAAAAAACCTAGATGATTACTGTTCACGTGAACAGTAAACCGCCGATTACTGTTCACGTGAACAGTACTGTTCACGTGAACAGTAAACCCGCCGATTACTGTTCACGTGAACAGTAAACCAGCAGTTCCTGTAAATCTCCCCCCACAAAAAAAAAAAATTCAAAGCTCGCCCGTTCGGAGTCCGTTTTGAGCTCTGTTTGAAGCATTGGGTTCGTGACAGAGCCCCGGAGCTACCAGATAGATTTTCACAGCGTTCAAGCAGCAGAGACGACCTCCACAATCCCTATTTGGTGCTGCTATAAGTCCTGCAACAGTCCGATTTGGGTCCAGTTCGAGCCTTTGAGATTCTTGGGTAATTTTTGAGCTTATGCACTGAAATTTTCCTTATGGGATTTTATTTTTGTGGTCAATATATTCATACTAATGGTGATCCAAAGGAAGTTGAATGGAAAATGTATGCGGCTGTCCCGACTTTTCGTGGTTTTATGACCGTTACGGTTATGAAGACTGGGAGAGTAATCTTGAAACTTTCTTTAATTATTTTTCTCTGACATCTGAGCAAAAGTGCCTCTATGCCCGAATGAAGTTGGTGGGAGAGCCATATTATTGGGTAGAGAACAATCATAAGTTATGTCGATATTGGTTTCTCTTGCAAGACTTTCTTCGCGCTCGTTATGCTCCACCCATTTATTCATCTGAGTCAAACTATAAAGAGCCTAATGTTGAGCAGGAGCCCGAGAGCCGGTCAATCACAGATCTCTGCACTAAACTTCGGGTGGCCCTAGAAAAACTTGTAGCAAATCAGGCTGCAAAGAGGGACACAGATCCAGAGCCTTCAGCCCTTGTCAAGCCTGACGTTTTCGAGGAGCCAGAGTCAGAAGTTGCTGCTGAGTTGGAGCACGAGCCAGAACCGGATAATGCAACTAAGCTAAAGCCAGATCCAATAGTTGTTGATGAGCCCGAACCAAAGCCAAAGATAGAAGAGCCTCTTGTAAAAAATTCAGTAGATCTATCAGCGGAGCTTGCCATGGAGTTAATGACATCCACACCAGCTATGAGGGTTCTAATGTCCCAAAGATCGCCTGACTTGTACGATCCATTGCAGATCTTCCTACAGGAGACAGAGTCACAGGAGGTCAGACTATTCATGGTGCGAAGTACAGTTGATTCATTTCTCATCCTGGAGGATGCGCCTCTTTCTATTACTTGCGCATTACTTGAGTTGTTATTTTTTATAGCAAATCTGTCACAGAAGCCAGTCCCACCCACACTGCCTTAGTTCAGCCTTGATGCACACCTGTTGGGTCCACGGCCACCACCATGACCCGATTGAAAGTTGAGATCTGCATTCGACAGGGTCGAGTTTTTTCCCAACCCCGGGGGAATGATGGGGACATCTAGTAGGATTTGTTTGTTTTAGTTGTTAGCTTATCTTATCTTATTGCAGTTTGTTTTAGTTGTTATTATTGTTGGTTAGTTTTATCCCACATCGGTTATGGTGGGAGTTAATTTTTTTGTAGGCCTATATAAGGCTGAGATTACTATTGTTTTCTTCAGTTAATGATTGATAATTGTTGTTTGAGCATTTTGAGCAGCCTGTGTGCTTCGGGTGAGAAACCCTAGGGAGAGATTCCCAAACCCTATCTTGGGAGAAAAACGCTAGGTTGAGATTTCCTAGAGTTCGTCCCCCATCACAGCCTCAGCCTAAAAGTCTCAGCCTAGGTCGATTTCTACATGGAATGACCGCCCGATCTTGTTGCTCAGGGGGGGGGGAGGCAAGGAAGATGCGCAACTGAAGTTCTTATATGGATTGAAGCAATAACCGAGGGCTTAGTTTGGATGATTTTTTTCTGTTATTTGGGCTTCTGGTCTTTCTCATTGACAGAAAGATCATTCTGTATTTTTGCGACAACATCAAGGGAAAAGGTTACTCTTTGTAGTGTATGTGGATGATATTATTATCACTTGCAGAATCATTTTCAAATAAAAGCCTTGAATCATTGCGTACTTTTTAGATATTAAAGTAGCTAGGTTCAGGAAGAAAATTACTCTCTCAGAGGAAATATGTGCTTGATATGCTCTCTAAGGCTAGGGGTAAAAGCTACTGATGCACCCATAGAAGCTGATGTATTCTACTACCAGATCAGGGGAGATCTAGATGATCCTAAAAGGTATCGTTGGTTAGTGGGTAAGCTTAATTAGCTAAAGGTAAGTAGACCTGATATTGCATTTATCGTGAGTGTTGTAAGTCAGTTTCTCTCAGCACCAAGAATAACTTATTGAGATGCAGTGGTGCAGATTCTCAAGTACTTAAAAAAATTTTCTGAAAAAGGGTTTTTATATTCAGAGTCGGGACACACGCAAGTTATTGTTTTTCAGATGTTGATTGGGCAAGATCAGCCGTTGATATATGATCTACCATAGGCTTTTGCTTATTCTTCAGAGGAAATCTTGTGTCATGAAAAATAAAGAAGCGGAGTGTGGTGTTACGATCTAGTGCGAACTCAGATTATCATGCGATGGTGAATGTACCTTGTGATATAGTTTGGGTCAGAAACTGTTGACTGAGCTAGTGTCTTATGAGGTTATACTGTGATAACTAGGTTGCTATTCACAAAGATGAAAATTTAATATTTCACGAACATAAAACAATTAAAGTAGATTGTCATTTGGTACGTCAGAAGATAGAAGAGAAGATTATTCAAGTTAAAAATCAACTGGCAGATTTATTCACAAAGTCTCTTAGGAAAACACGAGTTGATGGGAGTGACAAGCTGGGCACGTATGATGTATATGTTCCCACTTGAGGGAGAGTCTTAGAAAATATGATTTGATAAGAGTGATATACGAGTTGTATTAGAAGTAGTACAAGAATAAGATTAGGATTAGACTTTCATATATCTATATAATTAAGAGGAGAGATCTCTCTCTGAGACTAACTCTTTAATTTCTGTAATCTAAATCTTCTCAGATTCTTTGATAATGTGTTGTAGCAGAAGTTCCCTGGATTTAGGGTGGTCGACCAGAAATGAAGGCTACTAAATGTGTGCCCTTCCTGACACGTTATGAGATGAATCCTCGAGTTTGTGTGAGAATTTGTTAGTGGCTCTTATTTTAAGTAAACAATTGTATGTATGCAATATTACGCTCAACAAAATTAACCCTTTTCTTTACGTTTGGTGGGTTTCTTAATTTGCACATATTACTAAAGTTTTATGGAGGGTGTGGAACTTTGGTGTTGCTAAAGAATGCCTGTGCGGTGGAATTTTGGTAATGCCAATAGTGCCAATGTCCTTCACCTTGACATTTTCGCTCTTGCCTCCACTCTCCCCCCTTATCCTCTTCTTTAGTACAAATTTTTTGAAGAAAAATGGATATAACTTTTGTATTGGCAAGATTGTCCATGTGGTAAACTTTTCCTTAATTCGAAGTATACACAAGCCTCACCTTGAAATGAACTTGCCATCCTCTACTGTCTCTTCTATTCTTTTTTTATTTAATAATATCAATATTAGCCAAGGCTCACTTTCCACGTGTAAACGTTTGTATATTTTCCAGGTATACAGTAGCCTCACCCAGAAATGAGCTTTACATTTTTTGCATATTTTGCTGAATAATAATATTAGTAATCTCATTTCACCTTAGCTTCTTGTTTGCATTCATTTATTTCTGTATTACTGTTGCTACATTAACTGTGGGATATGAACTTTTTTTGCATTGACATTATCAGATATGAGATAGCCTGAATGCCTATTTGACCCCTTACTACGGTTTTTTTTCCTATCTACTTTTTTATAATTGATATTCACATTTAAAATTGCCTTTCTTACTATTTGCCGCACTGCTGGGTGTTCCGTCTATTAGTTGCTTCACACAAAGAGTTCTGAAAAAGCGTGGGCGGGTAGGAATGTGATGGACTTGGGAGCAACTAAAGGTTCAATATGTCACATGAGGAGTAGATAAGTAAAATATATTGAATTATTACTATTTCACCGATTTGTTATGGTGCCAGCACTTCTAACTTCTGCTTACAGTTTACTTTGTATATTTATCAGAAAAAACGGTCTTCCTTCTTATATCGAGATTTGAAGAGGTGTTACATTTTACCAGGCAAAGCACATGGTGATATGTGAGTTCTTAAGATTCTTTATAATTAGTAACATATTCTTTTGTATTAGTAATTTGATTTTACCTTTATGTTTCCCAATTCTAAACATTCAACGCATGCAGTTCATGTGGCTAGTATAAGGAGTTCTGGGCAATTTCGGTGTGAATGGTAACCAGTAGATCAGAATGAATGCTACAATATGCTCTTTTCGATAATTTTGTTAACTTGTTAAAAAAGTGTTAAGAAAAACAAATAAAACAATATTGCAACAGAACCCAAAACATGTCACTTCAAGGAAAGGGATAAACCTAAACCTTTTGTTATATGCATACTTTCAGTCATATCAAGCTACCATATATGCTAGTAACCTTACAAACATGTTGTATAATTTATTGCATATTTCATAAGTTCAAGTGATTCCGATGCTTTACCTCTTTAAGGTTTGCATTGAAGATGTTTGATTGCAAGTATGTTCTTATTGGATATCCCATGGCTGTATCAAATGTTCCAAAAAGCCAAAGCTCCGAACTTGCTATTTCTTCCCTTTGAGCAAAAATAAGGTCCTCAGTTTCAGGCCCGCTCTCCACTACATGAAATCCATGTGAAATTCCCTGCCAAACTTTCCTCTTCCTCACTACATCCTCATCCACGGTCACCTTTTTCAGGTATCTTCGAACCTTGATAATAAAAAAAAAAAAAAATCATGGTGTGGTACAATATTCAGATATATAATTTGCATACACTTAAAGATACTTCCATTGAAGCAAGAGCCTTTGAGGCAGATATAATGAATGATTTAGTTCTCAACTTTTCTTTATATTCATAGATTAAATTTGGGATCATTCTATAAAGCAAGTTGTATGTTGCTCTAATTTATAATCTGTGATGATGATATGTCATATGTGGTTAATATAGATATATTGATGCTTAATCTATAATGATGATATTTCATATGCGGTTAATATAGATATGTTTATGCACATGATACATCTTAGAAAAGGTAGTCCTAATGATTCAATGCTATTACTCGTTACCTCACTTGTAAAAAGAACACGATGTGCTACTTGTAGAAGAAACAAATGTTTTTCTTACACTTTACAAGAGAACAGAGAAAGAAGAAATACCTTGAGGAACCGCAGAACTTTAAAACCCATCTTGGGCTTGATAATGGATCTTCTGCACCTTTAGACTAACCACAAAATCTATGTAAGAAGGAAAAATGAAAGAACAGCAAATTTAGAGTTTTCAGTGGTGATGAGAAGGAGAAATACCAGAATGCTTAAATGGAAACAATGAAGTAGTGAGTTCCTAGTGGATTCCTAGTCTTAATTCATCTTACCTTTCTTTCCAATTAAACAAATAGTGTTATTTTTTATGTTCTATTTAATTTTAAATAAGTTTGAAAAAAAAAAACCAGGTTTAGAGAAAATTAATTAAAGCTACCTCCAACATTTGCTGATGTCCATATTTATCTTTTCTTTTCTTAACTCGAGAAGTAGCTAGGTGGATTTTATTGCCTTTTCCCGGGTTATTTATGTGAAATTTCGGAAGAAGCTGGAGATATCTCTTTGCGACTTTTTACTTTTATCAACTTCATTAGTTCATAGGTTCTGCAAAATATTTTTTCAAGGGCAGATATGGTAGAACTAACACACAATCTAATCATAAAAATGATAAAAAAAAATTCAGAAATTGATGAAAGCACAAAAAACATAAGAAAAAAAGGATTCTCAGGCCTAAATTTGATCAAAAGTTGTAAAAACAATTGGAAAAGAAACATTACAGTATGCATTCATGATGATAAAGAAAACTATATATACAATACTATGTACCATACTTTATTCAGTATTTGGTTGTTGATTCCAGAGAAAGGCTTAGTCTTCTTGAAGCTTTTTGACGATTGTTGTTGGAAGAAGAACAGCAAGGATGAACAATAATGGTGGTGGTCTGAATCATACAATAAATATTCAATGGAAGGAGAGCTTTTTAATACAAGATTTCATTGGATATGGTATTTGATCTGTTGGGATCTCTGGGATCCAGTGGGATTCTGAAATTAACTATGTGCATAGCACCGTGATAAAGGTTGGATTTAGTGGTGCTAGCGAAGGAGTAACATACAGTGCACTTAATAAGAAAATTATGCGATTAATTATAGTAAATATTTGGAAATTCTACTTGCAAATTTTCTTAGATGTGTTTAAAAGGTACGGGGCATCAAGAAGCACACTGACTGTTAGTATCGATGGATGTAAAACTCTTTCTTTTTTGTATGCTCTTATCTTTGTTGGAATGTTATATGTCGCAATATTTTGTGTTTAACACTTGGACAGAGATTGGCCTCTTTTATGTAGATTTAACTGAGTCACTGAGAACAATTCATATCAATCTGTATATATTCGATCAAAAAATAAACATACATTTGTTATTGTTTCTCTTTTGTGTGTACTGAATATTCAGCTCAAAATGCAGAGAAAAACCAAAACTTGAAGGCGTCTCGGATTTGATGTTGGCAAAAAATTGGCATGGCTGATGGTAACGATCAGTAGAAGACTCAGACTTGCAGAAAGCATACAGTGGCATCCAGTACATTAAACGTAAGAAGTGTGATACATCATTTTCTGAGGCTTCAGTTTGCCCTAACTCTACTTTTTGTCTCTCCAGAATCAGTGGGCTAGTGACAGGTTGTGAGAGTTGTTGATGAGGCGAACTTGCAAGGGAAACCTAAGGCATGCAATGTTTCCTCCTGTTGTGGAAGATGCATCATAAAATTCAGTCCAGGATAAAAGAGTTACAAGTTCATGTTGTGAAAGTGTACATTGTTTCTTTACGCATTCATTCGAATACATTATGCTTCAATATCAGTAAATTGGTCTGTAGACTCTCAGTATTTGTCCCTCTTTTGGATGAAGCCTAAATTGTAGAAGAGACAGAAAATATCCAATTCTTGCCGGGCAGCAAATTTGTAAAACTCTTGTAGGCATAATGATGTGAAACGTGTACATGTACGAAAATTAATAATAATAAAACTCAATTAACACTTCACCAACATGAAACGATTGTTGATAGGTGTAGGGGTAAATTCCTCAGGAGAATTTATTTACACTCAAATTGTAAATAGAAATGTAAATCAGACGCAAATATCAAAGAATTACGTGAAAAACCCACAAAGAAAAAAAATCACAGAGCAAAGAGAGAGGTTTCATTAAATCCGAGAGATTATAGGGGGTTCTTCATGCTCTATTACAGAATCAATTCTTTAGGCCCCCTCCATCTCATTGGAAGAGAAGGCCTATTTGTACTGAATTGTTGGCTTGGAGATAAGTGGAACGCTGGCGAGATTGGCGTAACTATCACAATCTTCATGTACGGAGTTGTTATACGACTGCGATTGTGGACGCTTGATTGTTGAGATTTCCTCAAAAATCCTGCCCAACCCATAACTACTCAGGACTGTTTGGTCGGAAAAGTAATGCGAAGTAAAATTTCTTTGAGTGGCTGAAAAGTTACAATGGAACAATCCCGATTACAAAAGAGGGGAGAAGATATAATTTCTTTGTTTACGCTGGGTTCTTTGTGTGGATATGGAGAATGATTCTTGTTTTCCGTTGACCGGCCGACTATCCAGCTTCTCTTTAGGATGCTCTCAAAGATCAATCAAGAGGGGGCTCTATTTTTAACACACTAAGTGTTTAGAGTCCACTGATTACTCCTTTTCTCCTTCTCTCCAAAAAGTAAGAGCATTTAGCTTGAGAATTCTCAGCTCTCAATCGCAGAAAAGTCTCTCCTCCCTTCAAAGCCCCTTCCCTTTTCATATCTCCTCAGGCTATTTATCAGGAGTCATAGGGGTATTATTGTCCCCTAAAATTCCTCCATAGTGGGGATTAGCTCTCACATTACGTGGGGAGTTAATTGACCCATTAATGGGGTCAGTTACAAAAGAAACGCGGGTCTCGCACTGGACGCGGACCTCACGTTGCTTGTTGTAGACCCAGGCATCTCAGTTAGAACACGGAGTTGCTCAGTCTCGCATTTGAAGTGAGACGTAGGATTTCTCATACCCACATCTGAAGTGAGACGAAGGGTTTCTTAGGCCCGCGCTTGAAATGGGAGGGGGTTGCTCAAACTCGCGTGAGATGCGGAGTTCCTCAGACTCGCGTAGGACGGGATGCAGAGTTACTCAGACTCGCATTGAACGCAGAGTTACTCAGAATCACGTTGGATGCGGGTTTACTCAGGCCCGCGTTTGAAGTCTTTGTGTTTCTTTGGACGAGAGATTCACGTTTTAGTCAAAATGTGAACTTCGCATTGAAGTGAGACTCGCGTCTGATGGTTTGTCCTTAATGATTTTTTGGACAGCCTATAGAACCCACTCCAAAGTTTTCGATACTCTGCAGTTAACTGGAACGGATTTCGAAATACTTTACACTTCAGTTAATTTTGGGCTCCCATGATTAGACAACAATCTTTCATATGCCTTGAGCTTGATCATGTCTAGATTGTGGTCTTCGTGAGTGTACTGTTGAATTGCTTGAAACCTCCAGAAAAGATCATCACAAGTGTTTAGAAACTCAGTCTAGCACTTGTTATGAACTCTAATTAGTTGATCAGTGTACTATTGAACCAGTGGAATTATCATTTACTTCTGCCAGTGTACTATTGAATTGATTGCAGAAGCAGAGACATACTCTTTGTATGTGAAAGAACGAATCTCTCATAGACGCGGTTATCATGCTGATCAAGTAGAGACGCAAATTAATGAAGTTAAGACGCGACTCTCAATTGTTGTAGTGACGCGGCTCTCAATTGCTATAGAGATGCGGCCATCAATTGCCATAGAGACGCGGCACTTGATTGCTGTTGAGATGTTGCTCTCAATTGCCATAGAGATGCGACTCTTGATTGTTGTAAAGATGCGGCTCTCAAAACGCAAAGATCACGTTAGATGCTTCCAGGCGCGGACGCAGGCGCCGCGTCAGATGCGTGTCTGGTTCAGATTGAGCTCGAGATACGCGCCACGTATCTCGGCCATTGAAAAGCATATAAAAGACCCGGGTCTTTCAACAGTCAATTCACTTTGAATGTTTATCATCTTCGATCAGACTCGCGTCTAAAACTCTTAAGCTTTCTCAAAACCCAGCTCCAAGCTTTTTTTAATCTTTTCAAAGATTTCACCATTGTAATGGCTCCAAAACCCAAGCAAACAGCTACTTCTTCAAGCGCCACCGCTGCGCCGTCTACCGTGGGTGGTTCCTCTTCTCAAGAAGCCCCCATTTCTGGTAAGTGTAATGGCTTTCGTCATTGAGAACACAAAGAGGCTCTGATCTCATAACTTCTTTTTGAAGTTTCAAAAACTTTTGTTGAAGTTGATCGGTCGATGCGGATCTTATTGGTCCGTGTTTGATTTGTGAACGCAGTTCTTGCGTTGATGAGCAGAATGCGGATCTAGTGATCTTGGCGTTTCTTTGCTTTATCAACGCCACCCTTGTTCTGCGAATTGAATGCGAGTCCAGGGGACTCCGCGTCTTGAGGTTTCTGAACGTGGGTCACGTTTTATGAGACTCGCGTTTGAGTCTCAATGACTAAAATTTTTAAGTATGGAGTCTAGACACAGACTCCATGTGAGCCTCGTGTTTTAGTCATAGAACGTGGGTCTCATGTGCTTGAGCCCGGCATTTGGACTCAAACACTTATTGTAATTCACTATTTTTTTAGAGTACTGATATTGTGTTCTCCTCTTTGCAGTGAGGTATGCCTAGAATCCTCTGACAAAGAGGAACCATTTCGGACATATTGGTGGCGTCGTCCCTAATTTTCTGTTCAGTCTGCGAAAGACCATCCCTGCATTTACCGATACACACAAGAAATACCAAGCCCGTTTAACCAAGGGTGCTGCCTCAATTTTGTGGGAACTCATCTCAGACGGGAGATTTTAGTCCAACGATCATCGCCTGTTCAGGAAACCAGTGTTCCTTTTTGGAGATGCTATTGATGAGAATAAAGAGATTCTATTTGATGGGAATTACAAGTAGCTCTGTCAAATTGGAGAGCATCGCTTCTTCCTCCCTAACATGGAACGGATGTTTTCATTGTCATACCTACAGTCCATGTCTCTTCCCCAGTACATGGACTGGGATTCAATCAGGGTGCAGTCAGGCATCGCCATCGGGAGGATCTCGAACAGTGCTGCTTTTCCCGCTGGTCACGGTAGGAAAGTTCTTGCACTATTTCCCAACTCGATGAAACAGGAGTTTCAGACAGGCGAGACTCCTAGGCAAGTGACAACTTTCATTAGTTGATTTATGGAAGTGAAGGGTGAATTCCCCAGTCTAATTTCCGAACGCCCGGGTGGGTGCACTCGACGATGACTTCTTGGTGGGCGAAGATAGTCTCTTTTGTCCTCAGAGAATTAGAGGGATCATTGCTCCAGTGCAGGATCTATATTGCAGTCACGGTCGTGTGCTACAGATCTATTTCGAGCCATTATAACCTTTTTGAAATTTTTGAGAAGTATAACCCTGATACTTGCACATTTTTCACTCCCGTTGGTGTAATGAGATTCGCTCTGCACGAGATGTTTGAAGTGTCGGGGTTGTCTATGGGAGACTTGCCACATGAGGAGTACATTCTCAGTACTGAGGAATTGCATCTGCTAAAGAGGGATGCTCCCAGGTGTACGAGACCTACTGGGAGGTCTTGTGCCATTTTCATATTTGCGCTCAGGTGACCGGATAGAGGTCCAGAGTAGTCGAGCAAATGTCTTAGGCCAACTATCTCTTTGGTGGTATGGAGAAAAAATCGAGCTTAGTATCTCGATTGGCAGCCAGTACTGATGCTGAGATTACAGAGAGGATCTATGAATCCGTGACCTCGTATGTGACAGAGTCGAATGAGGACACTTTTAAACTAGATATTGTTTTTGACAGTTTTCATCATCAAGCCAAAATCTCTATTTCAGAACGAGCCTTGTTGGCGGGGTTTTTGATGCTATGGTTGAAGCGGTGCGATGTACCCACCTTATCACATGAGGTCATTGTCACTGGCATGGTTTACCCGACCATTCTCTTTGTTTTTGGTTGGTCCCTTAGCTTACTCTTCGCTATGGTAGGTTGCCTTCAAAATGGGCCTCGAATTTTATGCTAAAGTCTTTGCAACATAGTAGCAGAGGAAGATAAGGAAGGCAACGTGGTTGTCGGCCCAGATGGCGAGCCCAAGACAAAAACACCAAACCCTCGCATAGAACTGCCTTATACATATCTTATGGCATTATTCGTTATGCATTGCCCAACTTCGATGTCATCGGTGCAGTCATTTGAGGATTCCATGCCATTTATCTAGCACTTGGAGCGTTCATCTTGGACTGGCTGGTACATGCTAAAGATTCAGCAAATTCTTCAGAGCGGCATGAATTACCAGTTGGTGAGGTGCTTTCCTGATTTTCCACGAACCTCGTATGGGGAACAGTTTTTTGATAAACCTGGTGCTAATGGATTCACCCTCCTTTCATCTGGAGTTTTCTGGTGGTTGATCAACATTCGCCCTGGATATTTGATCTTCCGTCAGGGGAATGTTTGCACCATTGAGCCATATTTTCCTAGCCAATTTGCTCGCAAGTTCGGGTACGATCAGCTCTACATGGGGATTCTGAACCTGGGCCTTCGCTTCAGTGGCAATTTGTACGAAGGGCCGAGAGCAAGATATTTCACTGTGGCTAGGGGAACAGAGGCAAGATTCAACTTCCCGCAGAAAGTATCGAACTCCTATGACAGCCTCGGGTTTTGTGCATGAGATATAATAACAGATTTAGTTCCTATTATAACATAAACAATACTTGCATTAAGAAATCAAGGCCATGTTTCAAGCCAAGAAGGGCTCTAAAACTACCCATTTGAGAGGGACGGGCCAACTTTTTCAGGCTGGGCTAGAAGTCGATCTGATAGGGGTTTCCAGACAAGGAGCAAGGCTGGCTAAAGAGTCTCAATAACAACTCTCGCAAGAAGTTACAAAGCATACTCGATCTCAGTCTACTGAGGCTGGTTCGAGTAATAAGAAGACTCGGCGAGAACCCGTGATCGAAGTTCCCTCCGGGGGAACTTCCTCGCTAGCCATAGACCCTGAGCCTGTTCATGCAGGCTCTGAAGAGAATGAAGACTCTGAAGTCCCTCTACTTTCAAGAGGTCACCGAATAAAGGGTCCTGCGATGATTACGATGGAAGTATTGCTGGCGGAAGTCACGGGAAGACAAACCTCTAGAAGGGATCCCTTATCGGTATCTATTGAGGTTGTTCCCTCGAGTTCCTTTTAAGGTCAAGGAATGAGCGTCAACCCAATTGACATCCATCCAAGCTCCTCAGTGGAGATAATGTCCTCAGTGGAAGTTCTAGAGCAAAGCCCCATTATTGGGCTTGTTGGGACTGAGCTTCCTACTATAGGAGTCCATCTTACTCGTGTGTCATCCTTGTCTTTGAGTGAGAAGCTAGATTATTCAGGATATGAGGACATTGACTAGGATGATGTGCATTCTATTCCTGATACCAGCTAACATTCTCATTTGGCTGAAGAGGAGATACAAATAGCTGCTCCGGGAATAGAGTCGTCGTCCGGAGAAACTTCAACTGTTGAGGGTATTCTTTCTTTCCTCAGTCATTATCCCCCTTTTTTAGACCTGTGATTGACACTGTTTAGTTAAAATGACTGTAGGAGATACCGTACCAGTCCAAGCAGAGGTCATTACTCAAGAAGCCGTCACAATTTTGACTTCTAAAACTTTTATGGTCACCTCAGAAATGAGAGAATTGATGGTCCAGCTTGGCCTGTTCTCCTCGGAGGGACGAGTGCACCACCTCCTCCTTGTGAGAGCACCACTACCATCATTATGGGGACTGGGTCTGGAAGTGCTTCGCCGGTACTGATGCCAGTCATGGATATCATGAAGAACTTACCATCTAAATATTGGGGCAATTCGTTTTGATGATGAGGTATTGCATTGAGTTGATACTCTCTAGGCGAAGTCCTTTCGAATTTGTGCGATCACGCCTTGAGAACTAGACTGAAAATATCAGACAAACTGGTGGTTCTAATAGTGCAACAGTGTATCAGGCATTAGTTGAGCAGCTGGGCACATATTCGGAGGGTCTTAGGAACCTAGAGAGAGCCAATCCGGCTGCCGATGCTTAGCGGGTGTCAGAGGACCTTGTATCAGGCAGGAGCAGGAATGAAAAGAGATTTAAGAATGAATAGTTGAGTGCACCCACTATATTGATACTTCCAAGGTCAACTATCAGGGTTTAACTGATGACCTCCATCTATCTGATTTTTTTCCAAAGCTATGGAGGATGCCATTGCAAGTGCTCGTGTGGCGATTGCTAAAACACAAGCCTTAATTCAAGATCACGAGCTAAAATTTGCAAATGAGAAAAAGAGGGTGGAGGAGCTTGAGACCACTAGAGGTCAAGTACAACAGGAGCTCGATGTCCACGCTCTGAAATTAGAAGCTCTTCAAGTATAATTTACTACAAAGAAGCTTTTATGCGAAGAGGAGCTAAGGGCCCGGGCCTTAGTTGAGATTGAGGAGGCACGCCAACGAGACATTCAGCACCCCAAGGACCAAAGAAAGTCTCTTGCTGAGTGAGAATAACTTTTTGTTTCTTTTGTTATTTTTTAACACTCCATCTTATTGAATAAGAGAGTGTTTGTATCACTTTTTAATTTTTATGTAAATAAAAGTGATAGTTTTGCCTTCATCTTGTCTTGATTTTCCTTTTGAGCTTTGAAAATTAGACAATGAAAGCGATTTGTAATTGTACGCCGCGGAAAAGGGGGGTTCGATTGCAAATTCTTTTGATTGGATAGAAGATTACAACAGACCAGTATTCCGATTACAAGGGAGGGAGGATGTTGAGTCTTGAATCCTCCCTTTGTTTAAGGCTGGGTTCTTCAAGTGGCGGTGGAGAGTGAATTTTGTTCTCCGTTGATCAGGTGAACGTTGAGATCTTCCGGGGCTCTTCTCTTCGGGTGGTTGACGGAGTAACACAGCTCTGTCGACCAAAACTCTCAAAGAGATTGTCGGCAAAGACTAACTTGAACACAGCAAGTCAGCTGAAGAGTTGAACTCTCTTTCTCTGTCTCTCCTCTCTAATCGACCGATCGTCTGTCTCTAATCTGACCCCTTCTCCATAGCAACAGGGCTATTTATAGAGGTTCCAGGAGCGAACGTGCCTCTTAAAAACACTCCATAATGGGGGTTAACTTTCCCCGTTATGTGGGCCGTGATTGACCCTATAACCGACACGGTTACAACTGAGACGCGGGTTTCGACCCATGCGTCTTGGTGCTGCAGTGCTAGCTGAGACGCGGGTTTCGACCCTCGCGCCTTGGTGCTGCAGTGCTGGCTGAGACGTGGGTTTCGACCCTCGCGCCTTGGTGCTGCAGTGCTGCTGAGACGCGGGTTTCGACCCTCGCGCCTTGGTGCTGCAGCGCTTAGCTGAGACGCGGGTTTCGACCCTCGCGCCTTGGTGCTGCAGTGCTGGCTAAGACGCGGGTTTCGACCCTCGCGCCTTGGTGCTGCAGCGCTTAGCTGAGACGCGGGTTTCGACCCTCGCGCCTTGGTGCTGCAGTGCTGGCTGAGACGCGGGTTTCGACCCTCGCGCCTTGGTGCTGCAGTGTTGGCTGAGACGGCTATGATTAGCCCTGCGTCTGGAGCCTGGGGACTCTGCTTTTGACGACTTGTCTTAATGATTTTTAGACAGCCTACAGAACCCCCTCCAAAGTTTTCGATATTCCACAGTTAGTTGGGACGGATTTCGAAATACTTTGGACTCTAGCTGAGCTCATCCTTATGACTAGACTGTCAATGCTCCGGGTTTGATCTTATCTAGAGTACGGTCTTCGTGAGTGTACTGTGGAACTCTTTGAAGCCGCCAAAGTTGATCGTGTCGAGTGTCTAGATACACAGTCTAATCCTCCCCTGATTGCTTTAAGTCTGTCGTGGGTGCACTTTAAGCCAGGAGTGGACGATCATCTGCCGCTCTAAAGGATGACAACGCGACTGATATTCCACAAGGCAGACGCGATTCTTGGCCTGATTGGAAAGATGCAAACTTCGGAGAGACGCATCTTTTTGGAGTAAAGACGCGACTTTCTGGACGCAACAATGGCCCTGCTGAAGAGATGTGTCCATTAAAGAGGCGCGACTGTTGGGTGCGAATCCGCGCCATGCCATGAGTGCACTGCCACGTGTCCTGTGGAACCGACGGGACACCTTCTTTTTGGCTCGCGAACTTCACGCTGTATTAAATGCGCTGTCCACGCGTCAAAAGACGATTCGATGTTGAGTCAATCGAGCCAAGCGCCGTGTATCTTTGCGAATCACCGTTCCTATAAAAGGCAACAGTCATCGAGAGAGTCATCATTAATCTCTCTTTCGTCTTCGCGTGCATCTGCTAGGGTTTTGAGAAAGAAGCTATCTTTGTTCCCTTCTTCTTCATTTAACATCGGATTCTTGATCGCAATGGCACCCAAGGCCAAGCAAACTGTCTCATCTTCAAAGGCGGTCGTCGCTGGGACTCAAAGGGGTGGTTCCTCCATGCAGGAAGCCCCTATTTCAGGTACAAAGCCCTTGGACTCGACTTCCACCATTAAAAGGGTTTATAGAGTTCTTTTGAACTCTTGGACTCTTCTTTTAAAATTGACCCGCCAACGCGGGCTCAAGCTCATGTCTGATTTTCAGACGCGGCCCTTGAATTGATACGCGAGGCGCAGGTTTGATCTGCTTGAATCTGCGTCTGCTTGTCGAACACAGGGCCCCAGTAAACCTTGCGTTTCGGATTCATCACTTAGAATGTTTCTAAGTGTGAAAAATTCAGATGCAGATTTCTTATGACTCTTGCGTCTTGTGAAACCAGACGCTGGTCCTCATGAATCTTGCGTCTGAGTCCAAGCACTTAGAGATTTTTCACAAGTCTTGGATTTTCAAAATGCGGGCTTCATGCTAGCCTCGCGATCTTCGGGTCTGGACGCTGATTTTGATGATTTCTGCGTCTGGGTTTACTTCTGCGTTTAAGTTGTAGACACTTAATCATTTCCCTTCAGATTTCTGATCAAGTGTTGTTTCCTTTTTGCAGTGCGATATTCCGCCGATCCTCTCTCCAAGAAGTGTCACTTCAGGTACGTAGGTGGTGCTGATCGCAACTTAACCTTTGTGTTGCAAAGAACTGCTCCTGTGATCGCCGACAAGCTGAAGGAGCGAAAGGAGAGGCTCTCCAAGGTCGACATGGCGACATTCCGGGAACTTATGACTGACGCGGAATTTAAGACGGATTCGCGCATTCCATTGAAGAAACCCGTCTTCTTCTTTGGGGAGAATATTGGCGAGGGTGGTTACGCCTTGCATGATGGCGATTACAAGTGGCTCCGCCATATAGGGGGTAGGAAATTCTTTCTTCCGAATATGGAGAGAATGTATCCCCTATCCAACCTTCAGCACATGTCTGTCCCCGGGCAATGGAATGGGAGCTTACCCGATCTGTCCCCGGTGTCTCGCTCGGCATCCTGGGTGCCAGGAAGGTACACACTGCCGGTCATGGAAGGGAAGTCTTTGGCTTGTTTCCTGGGTTATTCAGGTCTGATTACCCAGTAGGGGAAACCCCTCAGCTCAACACTACCTTTATTAATCAATTCATGAAGGTAGGGGGTGATTTTCCCACTGACTTTCGCCCGCTCGGGTGGGTTCATTCCACTGACAAGTACTGGTGGGGCAAGATGGTGAGCTTTGTCCTCGCTGAACTTGGAGGTCTGTTGGACCAGGTGGGACTGTACCAAGCAGTCAGGGCTGTGCAATATGGCATCCCACAGAATTCTCAAAATTTCTTTGGGATCCTGGAGCGCTATGACCCTTCGACAGGGACGTTCTTCACCCCGGTTGGAGAAATGGGGCTTGCCCTGCATGAATTGTATGAAGTCTCGGGGCTGGTAATGGGAGATGCTCCTTATGAGGAATACGTCCCCACCTCTGAGGAGCTTCATCTCTTGAAGAAAGAGTGCCCTCGTGTATATGAGACCTACTGGGAAGTGCTATGTCATTTCCACATCTGCGGCCAAATAACTTCCTGGAGGGCTAGGGGAGTTAAGCAGCTATCTTGGGCGAGCTACTTGTTTAATGGTATCACTGAGAAAGACCACACAGTGACCAGTCTGGCTCCCGCTCTGACGAAGAAATTGCCGAGAGGATCGACGCCTCTGTGAATTCTTATACCACAGAGTCGAACGAAGATACTTTCAAACCTGACACGGTTTTTGAAAGTTTCCATCACCAGGCCTAGATCCCCATTTCTAACCGGGCACTGTTGGCGGGTTTCCTCATGCTGTGGTTGAAGCGCTGTGTAGTGCCGACACTACTGCATGAAGTGATTGATGCCGACGTGGTGTATCCGGCGGTGCTGCTAGCCTATGGAAGGTCCATAGCTCTCCTTCCGGCAATGGTGGCCGGTATCCAAAGCGGGTTGCGGGCCCTGACTCAGAGCCTGTGCAGGGTGGAGGCCATCGTCGACTCCCACGGTAAACCGGAGGTCGACTCAGAGGGAAGGCCGAGAGTGAAGACCCCTAACCCTCGGATCGAGCTTCCTTACACGTACTTAATGGCTTGGTACGTGATGCATTGCCCCTCACTGATGACGCCAGTGTCCCGATGCGAGGGGTTTGTACCTTTTGTGCAGCGGTTGGAGAGTTCGAGCTTGTCCAACAACTACATGTTCTACGTTCGGAAGTGTATTCTGAACGCTTCAAATTATCATCTCAACCGTTGCTTCCCCGAGATTACAGATGCTGCTTATGGGGATAAGTTCGTCGACATTGTGGGTCTGGACGACTTCACAAGGCTGCCATCGGGAGTCTTCTGGTGGCTTATCAATATCCGGCCCGGGTATCTGCTCTTCTGGCAAGGGAATTCGTGCACGATTGAGCCTTATGTGCCGAATCGCTTCGCCCGATAGTTCGGCTATGACCAGCTATATGTCAGTAACCCTAACGCTCAGCTTGCCTTCAGTGGAAATCTGTTTGAAGGGGCTCGGGCTTGGTATTACAGCGTGGCTGGGGGGACACAGGCTCTTTTCCGTTTACCTCACAAGACGCCAAACTTCTATGCAAGCCTTAGCTTCTGCACCTGGTATTTCCAGGCTAGCAAGATGCCTGGCTACTCAATGGAGCGTTCATGCATTAAGAGCATTAATGCGTCCTATGAGGGGAAGGTGGCATCCAACAAGCGCTCACGAGGCCTCGATGAATATTGGGCGGCTCAGAGGGAGGCCAGAGGGGAAACACAGGGAGAACCGAGGGCGGCAGCACCCAAGGAGCAGTCTGCCAGAAGGCGTCGACAGACGGTGCAAAAACGTCCTCACGGCGTTACTCTCCAAGCTGAGCCTTCTTCTACTTCTACGGCTGAGCCTGCCCCGAAGAAGGCCAGGAGAGACTTGGTGGCTGAAGAGACCATCCCTTTCGGCGTTGAAGAGCGGAGGGAAGAAGAGGAGGAGGAAGATGACGCCCCCTTTGTTCGTTCTTGTGGATTGCGCAGCAGGGGCCCCGTGATTTTAGAAGAAGGGGAACTTGCTGATGAACCCGTCGCAACTGATGAGGCTGAGCAACTTGAGGCTGACCTGGTGGGAAGGAGTGATGTTGAGATTCCAGGGGTCTCAACTCAACCAGGGTCTTCTTCGGCTCATGAAAGGAGAGATGAGGCACAACAGCCTGGATCTCCTGGTGTATTAATCTCTAGCTCGCGAGTAGTTGACCCCAGTCCTACCACTAGGGTATTTATTGGCAAGGCCTCAATTGTCGAGGCTTCTCGCGTTGAACTATCGTCTTCCTCGTCGGGAGAGGACGAATACGATTCAGGCGATGACGTTGATTTTGGCGATGAACCCACTCTTCCAGAGCCGAGCAAATTCTCACATATCTCGGAGGAAGAAATATACGGGTGTGATCCGGTGACGGCGTTATCACAAGCGACAACTGCTCCTGCTGAAGGTACTCTTATCGTCTTGTTGACCCGGTTTCCCTTTTTAACTATGGCAAAGGTTCTGACATTTTTTTTTATGCTGCAGGGTTGGCCGCGGACAGCGAGGCTGCGACTTCCTCCCATATCGAGGAGATGATACAGGAGCTGGCCCAGCAGGAGGGTGTTGAGGCTGCTGCTGAGATGCCTCAAGAGAGGGAAATTATTAAGGTCGGGGAGACCTCAACCTTGCAAGATTTGCCCAGGGATCTGCCGTCTTCGGACCCTCGGCTTGGTAAGAAAATATTGATGCTTTGAATATTTTCCTTTTATCGTCATGACTGACGTTCTGGTGTTTTGCAGAGAGTGCTGAGGAAGCTCAGGCAGAGGACTTAGCAGTCAGCATCGACTCAGCAGAGGCAGCCAGTGTTGAGCCCGCAGGTAGTACAATTCAAGTCCCGACTGAGGGTTCGGGAGAAGGCAGGTTCGCTGCTACTTCAATCGCCATGGAGGTTGTTATGACGGCAACCGCCCAGGAAGCGCCGGTGACCATCTCAGCTTCTGTCGCGCCTGTTGTTGACGCTACTCCTGCACAGGATGAGTTGATTCCCATCCCTCGCCCTGTGATTGAAAGAGGATCTGGGAGCACATCAGCGGAATTCTCTTCGGCCGGAGATATCATGGAAGAACTGACACGTCAAATGGTGCAGCAGTTCTTTGCTTCCATGCGATCGTGTATTGATCTCATCCTCTCTGGGGGCAGTTCTTTCAAATTTGCCCGAATGCTTCTTGAGAATTTGATCGAAAACATCGGTTATACTAGAGGTCCTTCACAGGCTAGGGCGTGTCAGCTGTTGGTGGAGCAGTTGGGGAGTGATCTGAAAGAGCTTAAGTCTTTGGAGGACGCCGGTTCAGTTCACGAGGCCCAGGAAACTCTGACTAGGCTCCTTGCTGCTCAAGAGCAAGAGCGAAGGGAGATGGAAGAAAGGATAGCTGAAAGGACCCGTCTTCTCCAATGTTTCCAGGCTGACCATCGAAAGCTAACTGGCGAGTCAAAGGAGTTCGAGATGGTCATGCAGGCTGCGAAGCAGGTTATCCTCGATGCTCGAGCTACCATAGCCAGAGCTGAAGCCTTGATTGCAATCAATGAGCAGAAGCTTGCCACTACCAGGAAGAAGCTGGAAGGGCTGGAGGCTGCCAAGATGCAGGTTGAAGAAATCCTCTCCACTCACTCCTCCAGGTTGGAATCCCTACGAGCGCAGCTGGCTGCGAGGAAATTTTTGTCCGAGGAGGAGCTGCGGGCTCAGGCTCTCATGGAGGCTGAGAAAACACGTCAGCACGAGATACATCGCCTCTGAGAACAAATTCGTTCTTTGGCGAACCAGGATTTTTAGCCTTCTCCTTCTTTTCCTTTTTGTAAAAAAAAGGACACTCTATTCACCAAGAGTGTTTGTGTATACTCTTATCATATTTGAATAATAAAAGTCGTTGAAATTTTTGTTCCACTTTCATTGCCCCGCTGTAGATGAATCCAACCTCTCAATCATAGATTTTGGTTGTGCTCCCTTACTGACTGTGAATAACAGACTTAGGTAGAACTAAGTTCGTTTGATGAAACACAACGTTGTTCCAAAGAGAGACGCGGTTCTGAGAAACACGACTTTGACCTGCCAGTGAAGACGCAGTTCAAGTTGACACGAAAGACGCAGCTTTGAGTGTGACTCACTGGCCGCAGTCCTTAACTTTATCCAGGCGCAGGAATCAGGATGCATCAAGAATGTGGTCTTACGCTTCTCAAAACTGACGCATAGATATGAGGACGCGACACTGGGTCCTTGACCTGGTGCAAACTCAAATTATATTGAGTTTTTGATAGGAACACCATTATCGTTTCGCCATGTAGATGCAGCTTCAAGATACTTGTGAACGCCATGGGCCTCCTCCGTTGAGAACACAAGTCTCAGGATGCAACTTTCCACTTTTATGTGATTTCCAAGCGCGACCCCCAAAAGGGGTCCTTTTTGCGCTGCTTTGGATCACTCTGAGAGACGTGGCTGCAGTTCTCTCGGCTGGAATGAAAAGGGACGCCATTTTTGGATTCGCAAGGTGGCACCAGTTCCTGGACGCGGCTCCCATGCCTGCGTTTTGGTGCAACTTCCCAGCCGTTACATGCAGCCTGTCATAAAGATTTTATCGGATCTTTAAAACGTCAAATCGTTGTTGACGATTAGGGACTCGCACCATTCGATGTTTCGCGAAGCGGCAGCCCACGCGTCGGTTCTTCATTGGGCTTAGGCGTTAATGCCTTTTAAGGCCAAACCGGCGCTGGTGGTTGGAGATCCGCGTCTTCGATGCTTCCCGAAGCGACGCTCCACGCGTCAGCCTTCCATTGGACTTTGACACTTGTGCTGTCATTAAGGCCGACGGTTCTAGGCATTATGGCCTGCCTATAAATAGGGCTTACCCCCTTTAGTCGTCCATTACAAAAACTGCTTTCTTTTGAAAGCGAGTGTTCTATCTTCTCCCTTTAAGGACTTTACCAGGGGCTTGCTTCCATGGAAGAAGATGACCCAGAGCTTTCATGCTTCTGTTTGGTCTCTTCAGAAGATTACCATTGTCAAGTGATTCAATAGCAGAAAGCGTCTCCTTGAGCACCTTTTATGTCCGCGCTTCGATGCAGAGAGTTCAACTCTTAATAGAGGCCTCTGCGGGTACGCCGTCCTGATTTGCCATGATATTTTTAGTCCAACTAACTTTGAATTTTGATATCTCTTAAAGAGATTCATCATCTGGACCTTCTCCTGAAGTCAGTTGGTGCCTTCCTCTTTTGGAAGTTGCGCCATTGGCTTAAACTTCTCTGGACGCGAGTATAGTAGACTTAGGCACCTGGCCGCAGGCTTTGCATATAGAGCTCGCGTCTTGAGGCTGTCGACTTAGGAGAATCTCAACTCAGGCTGGAAGTCTCGGACCTGAATCTTATAACTCTTGTTCATCCAACAGGGAGACGACAATTTTCGCGTCTGATTCTCTTTGCGTCTTGCATCTTAGACATGGGTGTGGAACTAGATCGTGTTCAAATTCCGCGTATATCACAGCTTTGATTCGCGTCTGTTTCTGCCTCCACAGAAGTTTGGCTCTCTGCATGGGCCATTCCTGCGTCTGAAGTCCTCAGCAATAGCTGCGTCTGTCACTTAGTGTTTTCTGTCGAAGTACACTAAGCTTCGGATTTTCTAATTCCTTTGTTTGCTTCGTGCAGGTAGGCTTGATCATCCTTTTTCATGTTCGCTGGACCCGTGGGAGAATATTTCGGCCGGCAAACTTGTTCGATGTTCGTCCACAAGGGAAGAAATCATGGTCCCCGTCGTCCGCAAGGGCAGAAATCATGGTCCCTGACGGGGACTTAACCCTCGCCAAGATTTCTTTAGACACGATGCACCAGTCATGCTCGCTGGCATGGAATGGTCAGAGTGAGTATGGCGGCGGGGGTAGCGGTGGATATAGTTGTGGGTAGCATCCCCTGTGAGGGCTCAAAACCTCCTCTTTACCCCAGAAGTGACATCGAGGAAACTCCATGCTCACTGGACGACCTTCTGGCAGAAGAGATGTTCATCAACGAAGGATCATATCCCTCCACTTCGGATGGTCAGGTGGGATCGGAGGATTCTGCTGCCATCAGACCTCAAGAACACCATTACTCTTGCTCAACCAGAGACTTCTTCGATGTTTACATCATGCATTGTGGTGCAATCAGCTTCCGGTCATCGCCACAGTGTTCAATCATATTCTGGCGCCCTTCCAAACATCTTGTACTTGGAATCAAACGCAGATTTAAGGAGTGAGTGCAACCTCTGAGGGAGAGAGAGGGACTTCTTTGTACTCCTTAATTGTATTGCTCAATCTTATTGTATAAGAGAGCGTTTTGTATCACTTTCATATGCCTGGATATAAATAAAAGTGACACTTTTCTTTTTGCCTCTTCTATTGTCTTGAACTCTCTCTTTTCTTTTTAGTCAAACGCATAGAAGCAAAGAATCTTTGACTTTGCCAAAACTTATGATGATAATTTTAACAAGTCAAGTTTTGAAGGGAGAGATCTTATTTCAGGAACTCCACAATACTGTCAGAGGAGTAATGTTAACTTAACAGAGATAGAATAATTTTGTGGACCTGCCACTCTATAAAGGAGAGTGACAGGTGGGATTTGTACCCCCAGGGAAGATGAAGTTTTATCAGAGGTTTGGGATTAACTTCATTAAGATCAGCTGGGGAGTTAATGAAAACACTGTTTAATGGTGTAGTGTTAACCTGACAATGTTTTTTAAGTAGACTCGTTGTTCTGTTGGGGAGAATAACAAGTGAGACTAGACTCGCGGGGAATCTAGGAAAGTCTTTACCGTTAGAGGTGTGATATTAACTTAACGGGTTGAATGTAGTCTTGTCAGAAGTGTGATGTTAACTCGACAAGAATGTAAGTCAGAGGTGTGATATTAACTTGACCCAGAAGCATTTCAGTTTTTGTTTAGGAAAACTAAAAGTGTCACTGTCATAGGTGTAATGTTTAACTTGACAATGAGGGTAATGCTAGAGGTATAATTTTGAACTTGGCATTAGTCATCTCGACTTCAGCGAGGAAGTCTGAGGAAAAGTCATGGCCATAAGTGTATTGTTGAACTTGGCGATGACTTGGATGCTAGAGGTGTAGTATTAAACTTAGCATCGTTCATTTCAGCTTCGATATGGAAGTCTGAAGAAAAGATGACTGTCAGAGGTGTAATATTAACTTGACAGAAACTCGATGTACTGTTTAGAAGTATAATGTTAACTTAACAGTAATTTATCAGAGGTGTGGTATTAACTTGACAGAAATTGATTTGCGATATGAGCAATTTGAGGACCTGTCATTATATTGATGAGAATTGACAAGTGAATTTTGAAGTGCCAGAGGTATACTGTTAACTTGGCAAGTTTGAAAGTTTGTTACTTCATGTAGAGTCGACAAGCAAAGTTTATACTCGACAGGGAGTGTTAAAAATTTTCATTACCAGAGGTATAGTGTTAACTTAATAATGATTGTATTTTGTAGACCTACTATTCTGTGGATGAGAATTGGTAAGGGATTTTGGAGGAAAGAGTGGAACTACATCCACCTAGGATTTTTAGCAAACCCTCAGCTATCAACGGGTTTGATATGCCTTTACCAATTACCGTTTGAGTTGGGCTAGCCATGCTATTCCCCTCAGCATGATGAGTTGTCGAAGACTTATGTTGGGCTTAGAAGCCAACATTTTCCTCTATCCTTAGCCGTCGGAGGCGGTGGATCAAATGGAAACATGCCCCATAGGATTTTTAGCAAATCCTCAGCTGTCAACGGGTTTGACATGCCTTTACCAACTACCGTTTGAGTTTGGCTAGCCATGCTATTCCCCTCAGCATGATGAGTTATCGAAGACTTATGTTGGCTTAGAAGCCAACATTTTCCTCTATCCTTAGCCGTCGAAGGCGTCAGATATTAACGAAGAAACTCTTCTTGTTTTGATCAGAGGTATATGTTTGGTACGGAGTAGAAGAATTCGATGTAAAATTTCCTTGAGTCAGATGAAAGATTACAACGGACTAATGCTCCAACTACAAGGGAGGGAAGATGTTGAGTCTTGAATCTCCCTTTGTTTAAAGCTGGGTTCTTCAAGTGGCGGTGGAGAGTGAATCTTGTTCTCCGTTGACCGGATGACCGTCGGGATCGTCAGGGATCTTCTCTTTGGCTGGTAGAAGGAGTAACACAGCTCTGTCTACCAAAACTCTCAAAGAGAAGGTAGGCAAAGGGCAACTTGAGCGCAGCAAGTTCTCTGAAGGGCTTTACTCTCTTTCTTTTCTTGTCGTCGTTGTCGTCCTCCTTGTTCTCCGACGTTCTTATTCTCCTCCCCCAAAAATCCGACCCCTTCTTCATAGCGACGGGGCTATTTATAGAGGCTCCAGGGGTGAACGTGCCCCCTAAAAGTGCTCCACAATAAGGGGCTGACCTCCCCGCTATGTGGGCGGCGACTGGCCCCATAACCAGGGCGGTTATAACCGAGGCGCGGGTTTCAACCCACGCGCCTTGATACTGTGACGCGGGCTTTGGGCCCTCGCGCCTTGATGTTGAGACGCGGGTGTCGAGCCCACGCGCCTTGATGTTGAGACGCGGGTGTCGAGCCCACGCGCCGCGGGTTGATGTTGAGACGCGGGTGTCGAGCCCACGCGTCTAGAACTTGAGGCTCTGCTTTTTAATGGCTTGTGTGATTTTTAGACAGCCTACAGAACCCCCTCCAAAGTTTTCGATATTCCGCAGTTAACTGGGACGGATTTCGAAATACTTTGGACTCTAGCTGAATTCACCTCTATGACTGGACTGTTAATGCTCCGGGTTTGATCTTATCTGGAGTTGGTCTTCGTGAGTGTACTGTTGAACTCTTTGAGGCCACCAGAGTTGATCGTGTTGAGTGTCTAGATACACAGTCTAAACCTCCCCGATTGCTTTTAGTCTGTCATGGACGCGTTTTAAGCCAGGTGTGGACGATTGTCTGCTTGTGCCAGTGTACTGTTGAAACTGATTTGCAGAAGTAAGGACTAAACGCCAGTTCTTTTTGAAGAGCAGAGATGGTACTGCTTTACAGACGCGACTTTCATTGGGCGCGCCTTTTGGAAATGGAAAACGCGACTGATATTCCATTGGGCAGACGCGATGCTAGGCCGGATTGGAAGGACGCGAACTTCGGAGAGACGCGCATGTTGGGTGCGAATCCGTGCCATGTCATGAGTGCACCGCCACTTGTTCTGGGGAACCGTCGGGACATCACCTTTTGGCGCGCGGACTTCCCGGTTCATTAAATGATCTGTTCCACGCGTCAAGCGATGACTCACTGTAGAGCTAATCGAGCCACGCGCCGCGTATCTTTGCAAATCTTTGTGCCTATAAATGGCAACAGTCGGAGAGATATCCTCTTCTTCTCCGAGCGCATCTGTTAGGGTTTTTTTTGAGAAAAAGGAGTCTTCTCTTTCTCTTTCTATTTCTTCATCGTTCATCATCGGATTTTTGATTAACGATGGCACCCAAAGCTAAACCCACCGCATCATCTTCAAAAGCGGCCGTCGCCGAGGCCCAGAGGGGTGGTTCCTCCGCGCAGGAAGTCCTTTTCCCAGGTATAATACCATTAATGGAAGTTCATGGAACCCCTAAAAAAAATCTTCTTTTTTTTCTTTTTTTTTTTGGAGGAGAACCGTCAACACAGAATATAAACCGTGTTTGATTCTCAGACGCGGTCTCAGACGCGGTCTTTGAGTTGATAACCAAGGCACGGGTTTGATGACCCGGTGCCTGTGAGCCCTGCATTTCAGATTCTTCACTTAGAATATTTCTAATTGTGAAAGGTTCGGACGCGGGCTTGATCCTTGCGTTCTATGACATCAGGTGCTGATTTTTTTTATGAATTTGGCACCTGAGCCCAAGTACTTAGAGATTTTTCATAAATCTTGGTTTTCAAAACGCGGGCTTGATCCTGCGGGCCTCACATCTGGACGCGGATGTACAGGTCTGGACGCGGATTTTGATAATTCCTGCATCCAATGTCTCTTCTGTGTCTGGACGCGGACTCTCAAGTCTAGACGCGAATTTTGATAATTTCTACGTCCAGTATCTTTTCTGCGTCTGGAATATAGACACTTAACATTTTTTTTTTTGATAAGGAAAAGTCTTTGAAGTTCTTGTTCCATCTTTATTGCCTTACTGTAGATGAATTCAACTTCTTTTAATGAAACGCGGCGTTGACTCAAGTCTTCTTGATGAGACGCGGCATTGATTCATAGAGAGAGACGCGATCATCAGTTCATAGGAACTTAGGCAGAACTAAGTCCTTTTGCTAAGACGCGGCGTCAAATCATAGAGAGAGACGCGATCATCATTTCATAGGAACTTAGGCAAAACTAAGTCCTTTTGCTGAGACGCGGCGTCAATTCACAGAGAGAAACGCGAATCCGTCCTGCTAATGAAGACGCGGTTCAAGTGGACGTGAAGGACGCAGTTTTTTGAGTGTGACTCGCTGGTCGCAGTCCTTAAGAATGCAGCGCTGGGTCTTTTGACTAGGTGCAAAAACCCATCACTACCCATGCAGACGCAGCTCCTCTGATGAAGACGCGAGGGACGCAGCCTTGCGTATTTTCCGACTAATCCCACAATGGCCTAAGTCTTTCGCTGAATTAAGTGCTTTCCTTAAAATGGGCCCCGTTTGCTGAAGGGACGCAACTTTGGGTCACGCGGACATTCCTCTGGAATGCAGGTGGACGTCATTCAGTTTGAAAAGGGGATGCGGATTCCTAGACGCGGCTTTCTCATCTGCGTCTTGATGTAACTTCCCAGGCGTTAAATGCGGCCTGACTTAAAGATTTCATGAGATCTTTCAAGTCTTCACTGACGATTGGGAAACCGGGTCGTCCGTTGTTTCCCGAAGCAGTTGTCCACGCGTTGGTTCCTCATTGGACTCAGGCGTTAATGCCTTTTAATGCAAAACCGGCGCTGGCGATTTGAGACCAGCGTCTGCGACGCTTCCCGAAGCAACATTCCACGCGTCAGACTCCTATTGGACTTTGACGGTCGTGCGGTCATTAAGGCCGACGGGAACCATTAATGGCAGTTATCAGGGGCTGCCTATAAATAGGGCTCACCTTTTCCCTTTAGCAGTCCATACTTGGACTATTTTCTTTTGACAGCGAGTGCACTGAGAGACTCCATCTTCTCCCTTCAAGGACTTTACGAGAGGCTTGCCTCCATGGATGAAGATGACCCAGAGCTTTCATGCTTCTGTTTGGTCTCTTCAGGAGAAAGCATCTCTTTGATCATCTTTCATGTCCACGTTTTAATGTAGAGAGTTCAACTCTTGATAGAGGCCTCTGCGGGTATGCCATCCCGACTTGCCATGATATTTTTAGTCCACCTAGGCTTGCACCTTGGCATCTCTTAAAGAGATATCACCATCTGGATGAAGTCTTAGTTGGTGCATTCCTTTTTTTTTGGAATTTGCGCCATCGACTTGAACTTCTCTGGAGGCGAGTACAGAAGTCTTTGGCACTTGGCGCTGGCTTTGCTCATGAAGCTCGCGTTTTAAGGCCACTGACTTGGATGAATTCCAACTCGGGTTGAAGGTCTCAGACCCGAATCTTGCAACTCCTGTTCATTCAACAGGGAGATGGCAATTTTTGTGGCGTCTAAGTCTTTTCGCGCCTGGTGTGTTAGACACAGATGCAGAAAATTGGACTGCGTTTGAACCCTGCGTGTATCACAGTTTTAACTCGCGTCTATTTCTGCCACCGTGGAAGTTTTGGCTCACTGCGTGGGTCATTCCCGCGTCTGTAGTCTTCGGCAATAACTGCGTCTGTCACTTAGTTTTCTCTGTTGAAGTGTACTAAGTTCCAGATGTTCTGATTCCTTTGTTTATTCCTTGCAGGTAGGCTTGATCATCCTATTTCACGTTCGCTGGGCCCGTGGGAGAATATATCGGCCGGTGAACTTGTTCGATGTTCGTCCACAAGGGAAGAAATCATAGTCTCCGTCGTCCACAAGGGAAGAAATCACGATCCCTGACGGGGACTTAACCCTCGTCAAGATCTCTTTGAACGTGACGCACCCGTCATGCTTGTGGGCTGGTCACGATCACAGTGGGTATGGCGGCGAGGGGGGTTACGGTGGATATAGTGGCAGATAGCATCCCCTTCCTCTCTCACCCCAAAAGTGACATCGAGGACACTCTATGTTTGTTGGATGGCCTTATGGCGAGAGAGATGCTCATGAATGAAGGGTTGCAGGGCTTTCTGCTGCCACCGGACCTCAAGAACACCATTGCTCTTAGCTTAGTCAGCTAGGGCTCTTTCGATGTTTACGTCATGCATCGTGGTGCAGCCAGCTTCTATTGTCGCCACAGTTTGGCGCTTTTCCAAACATCGTGCACTTGGAATCAGATGCGGCTTCAAGGAGTGAGTACGGCCTCTGAGAGAGAGAGGGACTTCTTTGTACTCCTTAATTGTAACACTCAATCTTATTGTATAAGAGAGCGTTTTTGTATCACTTTCATATGCCTGGATATAAATAAAAGTGACATTTTTCTTTCTGCCTCTTTCTATTGTCTTGAACCTTTTGTCTTCAGTCAGACGCATAGAAGCAGAAGATCTTTGACTTCGTTAAAATTATGATGATAATCTTAATAAGTCAAATTTTGTAGGGAAAGATCCTATTTCAGGAACTTTCACAATACTGTCAGAGGTGTAATATTAACTTGACAGAGATGAAATAATGTTTAGTGGACCTGTCAATCTATAAAGGAGAATGACAAGTGAAACTCGTACCCCCAGGGAAAATGGGCCTTTATCAAGGTTTAGGATTCACTTGATTAAGCTCAGCTAGGGATTTGAAGGAAAACACTGTTAATGGTGTAGTATTAACCTAACAATGTGTTTAGGTAGACTTGTTATTCGGTTGAAGAGAATAACAAGTGAGACTAGACTCGCAGGGAATCTAGGAAAATCTTTACCGTTAGAGGTGTGATATTAACTTAACGGGTTGAAAGTTGTCTTGCCAGAAGTGTGATGTAACTCAACAAGAATGTGAATCAGAGGTGTGATATTAACTTGACTCAGAAGCATTTCAGCTTTCGTTTGGGAAAACTGAGAGTGTCACTGACATAAGTGTGATGTTTAACTTGACAGTGAGGGTAATGCTAGAGGTGTAATGTGGAACTTAGCATTGGTCATCTCGGCTTGGATAAGGAAGTCGAGGAAAAGTCATGGCCATAGGTGTATTGTTGAACTTAGCAATGACTTAGATGCTAGAGGTGTAATGTTAACTTAGCATCATTCGTTTCAGCTTCAACACGAAAGTCTGAAGGAAAGTGACTGTCAGAGGTGTAATATTAACTTGACAGAAGCTTGGTTTACTATTTAGAAGTATAATGTTAACTTAAACAGTAATTTTGTCAGAGGTGTGATATTAACCTGACAGAAACTTAATTTACGATATGAGCAATTTGAGGACCTGTCATTCTATTGATAAGAATGGACAGGTGGAGTTTGAAGTGCCAGAGGTATAGTGTTAACTTGGCAACAACTGTATCTTGTAGGTCTATCATTCTGTGGATGAGAATTGGTAAGGGATTTTGGAGGGGAGAGTGGAGTTGAGTCCACTTAGGATTTTTAGCAAACCCTCAGCTATCAACGGGTTTGATATGCCTTTACCAACTACCGTTTGAGTTGGGCAAGCCATGCTATTTCTCTCAGCATGATGAGTTGTCGAAGACTTACGTTGGGCTTAGAAGCCAACATTTTCCTCTATCCTTAGCCGTCGGAGGCGTTGGATATTAATGAAGAAACTCTTCTTGTTTTGATCAGAGGTGTAATTTTGAACTTGATCAGCGGAAGAATACCATTTAAGGATAGTATTTCTTTAAGAACCTGCCATTGATAGGCATCATGAGTGTATCGCCATTCGAGGTCATGAGGCGATATGATCCATTCGAGTAGACTGACTCTACCACAAACGGTCCTTCCCATTTGGGTTAGAATTTTCCTTTTGTCTTGTGCGTCATTACCATGGGTCTTCTGACGGCTAAGACAAGATCGCCTTTCTTGAAAGTTCGCATTTTAACTTTCTTGTTGAAGGCTCTGGTAATTCGAGCTTGGTAAAGCTCGATTTGTTGTTGGGCCTGCAAACGCTTATCGTCTAAGGCCTCCAATTCTTGGAGTCGCTGTCGATGCTTCTCCTCTGTTGTCATCTCCGCTGTCAAGGCGATGCGTAGAGATGGAATTTGGATCTCTAGTGAAAGCACGGCTTCACACCCATATACCAAAGAAAATGGCGTAGCTTTAGTCGGGGTTCGCACAATTGCGCGGTAGGCCCATAAGCATTCACCTAGCTTATCGTCCCAGTCTCGTTCACTTTTCGAGACGAACTTCTTGAGAAGCTTGCCAATGGTCTTATTGAAAGCTTCTACGAGGCCATTAGCGGCAGGATAGTATGCCGTTGAGGACAAACTCTGGATTCTGAACTTGGCACAGAATCTCTGGAAAGCCTGGCTGATGAATTGGGGTCCATTGTCATGGACAATTCGCCGAGGTACACCGAAACGGTAAATAACGTGATGTTTCACGAACTTGATCACGTTAGACGATTTTACCTCCTTCAGAGGAATAGCTTCGGCCCATTTAGAGAAATAATCGGTTATTGCCAAAATAAACCGATGTCCCTTTGATGATGGTGGGCTGATAGGACCAACCACATCCATCCCCCACATTTCAAATGGCCAGGTAGAGGTCATGGAGTGGAGGTACCCTGGTGCTTGATGGATGAAATCGCCGTGCACTTGGCAGGCGTGACATCTTTTGGCATAAGTGATGGCATCGGCAATCATCTTGGGCCAGTAGTAACCCAATCTTTGGAGTCGATGTGCCAGTTTTGGGCCAGGTTGATGGGCTCCACACATACCATCGTGGGCTTCTTTCAATACCTCTTGGGCCTCCTTTGGTGAGAGGCACCGGAGCAAGACCCCGTCATGCAATCGACGATACAATGTTCGTGCAATCGCATTGTAGTAAAATTTAGGGGCTTTCCTTCGAATGGCAGCCGCTTCCTTGGCATCCTCAGGCAGGATGCCATACAAGACATAGTCGATATAGGGGAATCGCCAGTCTTTAAGCTCTGGCCCGGTTGACAATTCCAGCGCTTCTTTGCCTTGATACTCTCCCTTTGACTCCTGATAGTCTTCGAGGGCAGTTCTCAGGCAATACAGGTCATGGCTGTAGATGAATACTTTCTCCATTGCTCCAGCTGGAAGAGCTAAGGAGGCCGCGAGGGACGCCAGTGCATCTGCATGCGCATTTTGCCTGCGCGGTACATGATCGATGTAGAAGTTTGTGAATCTCTCGGCCATGTGGATAGTTGCGTTGTAGTAGGGTACTAGGTCCTCATGTCTGACTTCGTACTCCCCGCGAACTTGGCTAACAATGAGTTTGGAGTCACCGTATGCCTCGAGATTTTTAACGCCAATCTCATCGGCGAGCTGCATCCCAATCAAAAGAGCGTTGTATTCTGCTACATTGTTGGAGCAAGGCTCAGTTAGCGAGACAGCTCGAGGAATCACATAGTTCTGTGGCGAGACGAGTACTACTCCTACTCCCGCTACAATGTGTCCTTTTGGGCTTGTTCTGGATGCACCGTCAAAGAAGAGTTGCCACACTTGACTTTCGAACGATGTCTGAGTTAGACAGGTTTTAGCGACCTCATCTGGGAGATCGTCGTAAAGTTTGGTTGCCCTCGGATCTGGATGCTCAGCCAGAAAATCCGCCACCGCTTGTCCTTTAATGACCTTCTGTGGTAAAAAGTGCATTTCATATTGAGACAACAATATGGCCCATTTTGCCAGTCGGCTATTAGCGATGAAGGTTTTGTCATGAGTAACCTCAAGGGGTTGACTTTTGATATGACATTTATGGTTTGGCCCGCCAGGTAGTGTCGCATTTTCTGAATGGAGAACACCAGTGCCAAACATTCCTTCTCGATTGGATTATACCGATGTTCGGCTCCGATCATTGTTCTACTCAGATAGTAGATCGCTTGCTCTCGTCCTTGGTCATTATGCTGAGCTAGTAGAGCTCCCAAAGAATGATCCATTGCCCGGACGTATACCAGGAAAGGTTTTCCGGATATCGGAGCTGCAAGGACTGGTGGTTGGGTGAGGTATTGCTTGATTTCCTCAAATGCTTGTTGACAAGCGTCGTCCCAGATGAACGAGACACCCTTCTTCATTAGCTTAGTGAAGGGTTGGCATCTTCCGGAGAGGTTTGAGATGAACCTACGGATGTACGCCAATCGTCCTTGCAATCCCCTGAGTTCCTTGAGATTTCTCGGAGGTTGCATCTCCTAGATAGCGCGAACTTTTTCTGGGTCCAAATGGATTCCTGTGGAAGTTACAACAAATCCTAGGAATTTGCCACTGGCCACCCCCAGGAAGGACTTGGTGGGATTCATCTTCAATTGATGAGCCCGCATGATATCAAAGACAACCTTCAGGTCGGATATGTGATCGTCTTTAGTGCGACTTTTCACCGCGATGTCGTCAACATAACACTCCACCGTTTTACGTATTTGCTGATGGAAAATGGCATTCATGGCCCTTTGATATGTTGCCCCTGCATTCTTTAGTCCGAAGGGCATGACGGTGTAGCAATATACCCTAGAGGTGTCCTGAAGGAGGTATGCTTTTCGTCATCAGGATACATTTTAATTTGATTGTATCCTGAGAATCCATCCATGAAGGACATTCGTTCGAATCCACAAGTATTGTCAATCATGACATCTGTGATTGGCAGCGGGAATTCATCTTTGGGGCAAGCCTCGTTTAGATCACGGAAGTCGATGCAGATCCGGATCTTCCCGTTCTTCTTGGCAACTGGGACAATGTTGGCTACCCAGTCGGGATGTTGTTCTTCCCTGATGAAGCCAGAATCAATAAGTTTTCTGACTTCTGATTGAATTGCCTCCATTATCTCTGGACGGAACCGTCGCTGCTGTTGTTTGACAGGTTTTGCGTCCGGATTGATGTTGGCGGTGCATAGCCACTTGAGGATCAAGTCCAGGCATGTCCTCGTAATTCCAGGCGAAGACGTCTATATACTCTTGTACAAGAGATATTAGATCCTTCTTCTCCGAAGGTGACAGGCCGTCACTTATGAAGATGGGCTTAGGATTGGCCTCATCTCCTAGATTGACTTGAACAACCTTGTCTTCTGTGGGTGGCTCGCGCTGTTCAAAGCGGGTATCCCAAAGAGTATTTAAATGTTTGATCCAAGGATCTGTATCAGATTGGATCATTTCTTCATCTTCATCTTCCAGGTGGCTTGTTGAAATCATGTTCACTGAAAGTTCTCTGAAGATGTTGCCGACACTGACATCCGACTCCCACGATGACGTGCCTGAAGAGTAATTATGACCTGATGGCCCTCCAGAATCAGAGGCTGATGGGATCGGAGTGGATACATAGCCCAACCCCTGGCGCGTCCGATGATAATAATCGGCGGCTTTCCCTTTCGGCACAAAGGATCGAAGTAGCGTTCTCCTTCCTTGGCCGAAGTTCAACCCGGGTCGGTTGGTTAGATCGTACCCCATGCACTTCATCATTTTGAGCGCTTTTGGTTCATAATGACCGAACTGAGGGGTTTCCTCCTCGCCTTCTGATTCTTCGCGGGGCGTTGGTTCAGACGAGATTCGCCCAAAAAGAATTGGTTTTTGGCCTTTCCGTCTGGCTGGAACCATAAATATAGATTCTTGCGCATTACCATTATCTTGGTATGTCCCGAAGGATGATTTTACTGGTACATGCAACGATGTCAAAGCATCCATTGCCGACCAGAGGTCATCATCTACATCAGTGCTAGTATCTGACGGTATTGAATCAGAAGCAAACACAGACAAATACGCTAAATCTAATTCTTCATTAATGTACTAACCGCCTGCATCGTCGGTGGTATTATCAACATCGAGCTTATCAATGCTCTTTACAAGTGGTTCTAACTCCCACAGGCACTCTTCTTTTTCAGGCTCAGTGTCAGCCTCATTACCAGAGTCTGGCTCCTCTGGTTGCGGGGTTTCATTTGTCTCCACAGGATCCTGATATAAGAGGGAATCCGTGAAATAATTTTCGACCCCTTTAAACGGATACCTTTCGGCGATCAACGTTTGAATCTTTCCACTCCCGTCAATGTATTTCATGACTTGGTGGAGAGTGGAGGGAACGATAGAGTTGCGGTGAATCCATGGTCGTCCCAACAGTAGGTTATAGGAAGTGTCAGCATCAATGACGTAGCATGTCACTTCCGACTTGAGGCTTCCAATCTGGCATTTGAGCTTAATCTTCCCCATCGGACGGGTGCCATTGGCATTAAACCCGTAAATGGTCGTCTGGGTAGGGCTCAGACGATAGGTGGGGATACCCAGATGTTGCATGACCCGGCGAGGCATGATGCTCAACGCGGACCCTGGATCTACCTGAATGCGGTTCACCTCAGACGATCCAATATACCCTGTGAAGTACAGGGGTCGATCATACTTCCCTTTAACCTGCATATCCTCTGCCGTGAAGGTGATGCAGGGGGCATTCTGGGAGGTGTGGAGACAATTCTCTACATCTTCCTCCTTTGGTACCTGGGTCATGATGACCTCAGCATTTGCCAGAGCCTCTTGTAGAGCTTCTCTGATTGACTTTGACAGCCTAAGAAGCTCATACAAGGTAATCCGTGCTGGGATGTTAGCCAATTGAGCCAGGACATCAAAGCGGTAAGGCGCCGTAGATCCTTCCGCGATGCCCTTTTGAAGGGCTCGAGAAAATCGAGTCTCCTTCTGTTTCTCCACTGGTTGTTTTGTGGAGGGCTTGGTTGGCTCTGCAGCTGGTTGTGGAGGGGTTGCCGCCGTTTCGCCATACTGCTTCAAGTAGGGCTGTCCTGAGCGGGTTTCTGCCACTAGCCGACCGGGTTCTGCGGCCAGAACTATTGTCTCCTCTTCCGAGTCGGTTAGCGATGGAATATCGGTATCCGCTTCTCGAGAAGAGGCACACACCACATTGCAGGATGACGCCTTTGCCTTGCCCTTGGACTTCTTGTTAGTTACAGTAGTCCATTGCTGGGCGTCAACAAGGTCAGGGTGGACCCACATGATTTCCCCTCGAGGCGTAGGGACGGGTACTAGGCCCTTCTCTTGTTGCTGGTGAGGGTCTGTGTTGACCATTCTCAGCTCTCCTCTTGGGATAGGGACTACTCAAGAGGGTGTTGGGGGTTGTCTCCCAAACTGGAGAACTGACGTCACATTAGCCGTCACCTTCTTCTGCTCTGGTTGGAGCTTTAACACCTCCGCGTCAATCAGAGCTTGAAGGATGTCCTTGAAGACGTAGCAGCTTTTGGTAGGGTGCCCCAGCATCCTGTGGTATAAGCAATAATTGGGATTGTCGGTCTTGCCGACTTCCTCGGGGCGCCTAGCTCCAGGGAGCTTCAGTCGGTTGCTCTTGTTGAGTAGTTTAAAGAGTGAATCGACATGTTCCTCCTTGAAGGAATATTGCTTATTGGTGCGTGGCTGGCTTGAAGAGCCACTTCCCTTGACCAGTTGAGGTTTAGCAGGAGGTTTGGTCTCTGCTGCCAAGTTATCCTTCCTTCTGGCTTGGAGGGATGTGTCTGGCGCACGCCTTGTTGATCTTTAAGGCCTGGGCTTACCTTCCTCCGCTCTGACGCGGGCGACAATCTCCTCAGCCTGTTCACCTTGTTGGACTAATTGCTTCCAGGTGCGGCTTTCAGCAACTCCTATTTGAGCAAGGAGTGAGGTTTGGAGATTATGGCGGCATGTTTCCACCAGGGTAGCCTGGGTCATGCCGCTTGGACACCGGAGTGCCACGTTCCGAAATCTTTCCACGAAAGACTTGACGGACTCTCCCTTTCGCTACTTAGTGGCTAAAAGGGTAGGCATGTTGACCTCAGAGTCATCCTCGAAGAAGCGCGTTAAGAAAAGCTTCTCCAAATCGCCCCAGTTCTTGATAGAGCCTTCTGGGAGCTTCATGAACCATTCAAAGGCCAGCCCCTTTAGGGTACCGATGAATAGACGTGCCAGGATAGCATCGTTATCTACTACATTCCTGGTTTGGGATTTAAAGTAGTAGATGTGTTGGTTGGGTGACCCTTTCCATCGAATGCTTGAAGGGTTGGAGCCTTGAACTTGGACGGGTATGGAACCAAGTCCCATTCAGCAGGATAGGACCGGACCACTCTAGCCTCTTGGAGGCCTTTACGGTTGGTAAGGGCCTCGAGGCGTTGCTCCAGTTGACTCATTCTTTTAGCATGAGCCTTTCCCTGGTCTTGGTCACCCTTTACTTGCGACGAGGATTTGGACGAACTGGAAGTAGATCGCGGTCTCTCCTCAGAAGGTTCGAAAGATGAGCTTTCTCCCTTTTTCCCTTTGCCCTTCGTCTTTTTAGGAGGAGATTTCCTCCTGTCTTCGAGCAACTGTGCAAGCATCTGCTTGAGGGAGTCGATAGATTCCTGCTGAGAAAGAATCATATCCATTTGGGCCTTCTGGATTTGCTCTAAACGTCTAGCCGTTTTCTCAGGAGTGCCTATCATGTAGGCGGAGGCCTCCTTCTCAACGGAAGAGTTCGAAGCCCGTGATTCCGCTACGGCGGAGTGAGAATCATTCACTTTAATGCCATGGCCTAAGACATTATAATCAATCAAGGGAATGGCCCCAGTCCGGGTGCGAGTGTGTTGATACACCCCTTCCGGTTCAGAGTCAGACTCATCCGAGCTGACTGCAGGTTATTTTTCCTTGCTCCTGCTTGTCATATTCGCAGTGAGCTCCGGGTACTCAATGTCAGAGAAGGTTCTCCTTCTGTGGGAGCGCCTTCTTTTGGCTGACGGGGGAATCAGGGTCAGCTGTCTAACTAAAGACTGCTGGTACACACCTGAACCACAACGGCACTCGGAGAGCATAGAGATGAGTCGTTGGCAGCAACATGATGAAGTGACCTGATTGGCACTTCTTTTCTTCGTCAAGTAATCCCTCAGATCCACGGGAGGGGGATCGAAGAGATTAACCTCGCAACGTCGAAGACAGGAGGCATCCATGTGCTGTACAGCCTGGACGCGGGTTTTAGGGACGCGATTTTCGTACCACGGCTGTAAGACGCGCGTCTGGCGTCTCTGTTGGGACGAGACGCGATTGCCACGCTGCCGCTCGGTGCGTCGGGGGAGAGACGTTTGAGAGAGGATGGGCTGCTGGGCCCCACTCCTATGGGCGCGTGCCTCTCGCGCTTGATGAGGCGCAGAGGCTTCACCTTGGCGTTTGGTGAGTTGGTCTTCAGAGGACCTAGCTTGAGGAGTCTCGCGTTTGGGCCGCCAAACGCGGACTTCACGTGCTGGACGTAGCGCGGGCAAGGCGCCAGATTGTACGTCACGTCCAGCCTCAGTCGGACAACCAGAGGTTCCAACTTGTAGCTGACGCGCACGTCTCCTCTGTCGACGCTCAGCGTTTCGGTTGTGTCGTGGAGGTGGAGAGTGACCAACGATGACCTGATGCTGGACACCAGAGATTTTGACCACGCGGGTCTCCTGAGAGACGCTGACGCGTATGTTCCGTGCTGCACGGTTAATCGCAGCGGCAGTTGTGCCTGAGATCACGCGGGCCTTCTGAGAGGCGTTGGCGCGTGTATCTTGCTTGGCACAGTTGGCAGCAGCAGCGCCCGGGAGAACCTCGGATCGGGCTTCGGGGCCATTCCCCGTCGAGACCCTGCGGCAGACGCGGGTCTTTGGGCTCTTGGAGCCGGAAGAGAGAAACTCTTCGTACTTTGCCTGGTCGAACTCGACAACGAGCGATTCGACCATCTTTCCCTTACGAAGGACGTCATCTTGCGCCACGATTTGCTCATCAGTGACAAATGTAGTCCCCAGCAGAGTCCATCTCTTGTTTGGTACGGAGTAGAAGAATTCGATGTAAAATTTCCTTGTATCAGGTGAAAGATTACAACGGACTAATGCTCCAACTACAAGGGAGGGAAGATGTTGAGTCTTGAATCTCCCCTTTGTTTAAAGCTGGGTTCTTCAAGTGGCGGTGGAGAGTGAATCTTGTTCTCCGTTAATCGGATGACTGTCGGGATCGTCAGGGATCTTCTCTTTGGCTGGTAGAAGGAGTAACACAGCTCTGTCTACCAAAACTCTCAAAGAGAAGGTAGGCAAAGGGCAACTTGAGCGCAACAAGTTCTCTAAAGGGCTTTACTCTCTTTCTTTTCTTGTCGTCGTTGTCGTCCTCCTTGTTCTCCGACGTTCTTGTTCTCCTCCCCCGAAAATCCGACCCCTTCTTCATAGAGACGGGGCTATTTATAGAGGCTCCAGGGGTGAACGTGCCCCCTAAAAGTGCTCCACAATGAGGGGCTGACCTCCCCGCTATGTGGGCGGCGACTGGCCCCATAACCAGGGCGGTTATAACCGAGGCGCGGGTTTCAACCCACGCGCCTTGATACTGAGACGCGGGTGTCGAGCCCACGCGCCTTGATGCTGAGACGCAGGTGTCGAGCCCACGCGCCTTGATGTTGTGACGCGGGTGTCGAGCCCACGCGCCTTGATGTTGAGACGCAGGTGTCGAGCCCACGCGCCTTGATGTTGAGACGCGGGTGTCGAGCCCACGCGCCTTGATGTTGAGACGCGGGTGTCGAGCCCACGCATCTAGAACTTGAGGCTCTGCTTTTTAATGGCTTGTGTGATTTTTAGACAGCCTACAGTGTACTTTTAACTTGATCGGTGGAGGAGTACTATTAAGGATAGTACTTCTTCAGGAATCTGCCATTGATCGGCATCATAACTGTATCGCCGTTTGAAGTTATGAGGCGATATGATCCATTTGAGTAGACTGACTCTACTACAAATGGTCCTTCCCATTTGGGCTGGAATTTTCCTTTTGTCTTATGCGTCATCACCATGGGTCTTCTGACGGCTAAGACAAGGTCACCTTTCTTGAAAGTTTGTACTTTAACTTTCTTGTTGAAGGCTCTGGTGATTCGAGCTTGGTAAAGCTCGATTTGTTATTGGGCCTGCAGACGCTTATCGTCTAAGGCCTCCAATTCCTGGAGTCACTGTCGATGCTTCTCCTCTGTTGTCATCTCTGCTGTCAAGGCGACGCGTAGAGATGGAATTTGGATTTTCAGTGGAAGCACGGCTTCACACCCATATACCAAAGAAAATGGCGTAGCTTTAGTCGGGGTTCGCACAGTTGTGCGATAGGCCCATAAGCATTCACCTAGCTTGTCGTCCCAGTCACGTTGACTTTTCGAGACGAATTTCTTGAGGAGCTTGCCAATGGTCTTGTTAAAAGCTTCTGTGAGACCATTAGCGGCGGGGTAGTATGCCGTTGAGAATACACTCTGGACTCTGAACTTAGCGCAGAATCTCTGGAAAGCCTGGCTGATGAACTGGGTTCTATTGTCATGGACAATTCGTCGAGGTACCCCAAAACGATAAATGACGTGATGTTTTACGAACTTGATCACATCAGATGACTTCACCTCCTTCAAAGGAACGGCCTCAGCCCATTTGGAGAAGTAATTGGTTATTGCCAAAATAAACCGATGTCCTTTGATGACGGCGGGCTGATAGGGCCAACTACGTCCATCCCCCACATTTCGAATGGCCAGGTAGGGGTTGTAGAGTGAAGGTACCCTGGTGCTTGATGGATGAAATCGCCATGTACTTGGCAGGCGTGACATCTTTTGCATAAGTGTGGCGTCAGCGATCATCTTAGGCCAATAATATCCTAGCCTTTGGAGTCGGTATGCAAGTTTTGGGCCAGGTTGATGGGCTCCACACATACCGTCATGGGCTTCTTTCAATATTTCCTGTGCCTCCTTTGGTGAAAGGCAGCGGAGCAAGATCCATCATGCGATCGACGATACAATGTTCGCGTAATCGCATTGTAATAGAATTTGGGGGTTTTCCTTCAAATGGCAGCCGCTTCTTTGGTGTCTTCGGGCAGGATGCCATATAAGACATAGTCGATATAGGGGAACCGCCAGTCTCTAGGTTCTGGACCGGTTGACGCTTCAAGCGCTTCTTTGCCTTGACGACCTCCTGTTGGCTCCGGGTAGTCCTCAGGAGTAATTCTCGGGCAATACAGGTCTTGGCTGTAGACAAATACCTTCACCATCGTTCCGGCTGGAAGGGCTAAAGAGGCAACGAGGGATGCCAGTGCATCTGCATGCGCATTTTGCCTGCGCGGTACATGGTCGATGTAGAAGTTTGTGAACCTCTCGGCCATGCGGACAGTTGCGTTGTAGTACGGTACTAGGTCTTCATGTCTGACTTCGTACTCTCCGCGAACCTGGCTAACGATGAGTTTGGAGTCACCGTATGCCTCGAGATTTTTAACGCCAATCTCATCGGCGAGTTGCATCCCAATCAAGAGGGCATTGTACTCCGCTATATTGTTGGAGCAAGGCTCAGTTAATGAGACAGCTTGAGGAATGACGTAGTTCTGTGGGGAGACGAGTACTACTCCTACTCCTGCCACTATGTGTCCTTTTGGGCTTGTTCTTGATGCACCATCAAAGAAAAGTTGCCACACCTGCCTTTCAAAGGATGTCTGGGTCGGCAGGCTTCAGCGACCTTGTCTAGGAGATCGTCGTAAAGTTTGGTTCCCTCGGATCTGGATGCTCAGCCAGGAAATCCGCCACCGCTTGTCCTTTAATGGCCTTCTGTGGTAAAAAGTACATTTCTTATTAAGATAACAATATGGCCCATTTTGCCAGTCGGCCATTTAGCGATGAAGGTTTTGTCATGAGTAACCTCAAGGGGTTGACTTTTGATATGACATTTATGGTTTGGCCTGCCAGATAGTGTCGCATTTTCTAAATGGCGAACACTAGTGCCAAACATTCCTTCTCGATCGGGTTGTACCGATGTTCGGTTCTGATCATTGTTCTACTCAAATAGTAGATCGCTTGCTCTCATCCTTGATCATCATTCTAAGCTAGTAGAGCTCCCAAAGAATGATCCATTGCTCGGACGTATACCAGGAAAGGTTTTTTGGATATCGGAGCTACAAGGACTGGTGGTTGTGTGAGATATTGCTTGATTTCCTCAAATGCTTGTTGGCAAGCGTCGTCCCAAATGAACGAAACACCCTTCTTCATTAGTTTTGCGAAGGGTTGGCATCTTCCGGAGAGATTTGAGATAAACCTGCGGATGTACGCCAATCTTCCCTGCAATCCCCTGAGTTCCTTGAGATTTCTCGGAGGTTGCATCTCCTAGACAGCGCGAACCTTTTCCGGGTCCAAATGAATTCCTGTGGCGGTTACGACGAACCCAAGGAATTTGCCACTAGCCACCCCTAGGAAAGACTTGGTGGGGTTCATCTTCAATTGATGGGCCCGCATGATACCAAAGACAGCCTTCAGGTCAGATATGTGATCACCTTTAGCGCGGCTTTTTACCGCAATGTCATCAACATAACATTCTACTGTTTTGCGCATTTGCTGATGGAAAATGGCATTCATGGCCCTTTGATATGTTGCCCTGCATTCTTCAGTCCGAAGGGCATGACGGTGTAGCAGTAGACCCCTAGTGGTGTTCTGAAGGAGGTGTGCTTTTCGTCATCAGGATACATTTTGATTTGATTATATCCTGAGAATCTGTCCATGAAGGACATTCATTCGAATCCACATGTATTGTCAATCATGACATCTGTGATTGGCAGTGGGAATTCGTCCTTGGGACAGGCCTCGTTCAAATCACGAAAATCGATGCAGATTCGGATCTTTCCATTCTTCTTGGCAACGGAGACAATGTTGGCTACCCAGTCGGGATGTTGTTCTTCCCTGATGAAGCCAGAATCTATAAGCTTTCTGACTTCTGATTGAATCGCCTCCATTATCTCTGGGCGGAATCGTCGCTGTTGTTGTTTGACAGGCTTTACGTCCGAATTGATGTTGAGGCGGTGCATAGCCACTTGAGGATCAAGTCCGGGCATGTCTTCGTAATTCCAGGCAAAGACGTCTATATACTCTTGTACAAGAGATATTAGATCCTTTTTCTCCGAAGGTGACAGGCCGTCACTTATGAAGATGGGCTTAGGATTAGCCTCATCCCCCAGATTGATCTGAACAACCTTGTCTTCTGTGGGTGGCTCTCGCTGTTCAAAGCGGGTATCCCAAAAAGTATTTAAATGTTTGATCCAAGGATCTGTATCGGATTGGATCATTTCTTCATCTCCGTCTTCCAGGTGGCTTGTTGAAACCATGTTCACTGAAAGTTCTCTGAAGATGTTGCCGACACTGACATCTGACTCCCATGATGACGTGCCTGAAGAGTAATCGTGACCTGACGATTCTCGAGAATCAGAGGCTGATGGAACCGGAGTTGATACATAGCCCAACCCCCTACGAGTCTGATGATAATAATCGGGTGCTTTTCCTTCCGGCACAAAGGATCGAAGTAGCGTTCTCCTTCCTTTGCCAAAGTTCAAACCGGGCCCGCTTGTTAAGTCATACCCCATGCGTTTCATCATTCTGAGTGCTTTTGGTTCATAATGATCGAACTGAGGGGATTCCTCCTCGCCTTCTGATTCTTCGCGGGGCGTTGGTTCAGACAAGATCCGCCCAAAAAGAACTAGTTTTTGGCCTTTCCGTCTTGTTGGAACCGTGAATATAGATTCTTGCGCATTACCATTGTCTTGGTACGTCTCGAAGGATGATTTCACTGGTACATGCAATGATGTTAAGCACCCATTGCCGACTAGAGATCATCATCTACTTCGGTACTAGTGTCTGACGGTACCGAATCAGAAGCAAACACAGAAAAATACACCAAATCTAATTCTTCATTAATGTACCAACCGCCTGCATCGTCAGTGGTATTATCAACATCGAGCTTATTAGTGCTCGTTACAGGTGGATCTAGCTCCCACACGCACTCTTCTTCTTCCAGCTCTGTGTCAGCTTCATTGCCAGAGTCTGGTTCCTCTGGTTGAGGGATTTCATCTGCTTCCACAGAGTCCTGGTACAGGAGGGAATCTGTGAAATAATTCTCGACTCCCTTGAACGGATGCCTTTCGGCAATCAACGTTCGCACCTTTCCACTCCCGTCAATGTATTTCATGACCTGGTAGAGGGTAGAGGGAACGATAGAATTGCGATGAATCCAAGGTCATCCCAGTAGTAGATTGTAGGAAGTGTCAGCGTCAATGACGTAGCATGTCACTTCCGACCTCAGGTCCCCGATCTGGAATTTGAGCTTGACCTTCCCCATTGGACGGGTACTATTGGCATTGAACCCATAAATGGTCGTCTGGGTAGGGCTCAAACGATGAGTAGAAATCCACAAATGTTGCATGACCCGACGAGGCATGATGCTCAATGCAGACCCGGGATCTACCTGAATGCGGTTCACCTCAGATGATCCAATATACCCTGCGAAGTAAAGGGGTCGATCATGCTTCCCTTTGACTTGCATATCATCCGCCGTGAAGGTGATGCAGGGAATATTTTGGGAGGCGTGGAGGCAATCCTCTACATCTTCCTCCTTTGGTAGCTGGGTCATGAAGACCTCAGCATTAGCCAGAGCTTCTTGTAGAGCTTCTCTGGTCGACTTTGATAACCTGAGAAGCTCATAAAGCGTAATCCGCGCCGGGATGTTGGCTAACTGAGCCAGGACATCAAAGCGGTAAGGTGCCGTAGATCCTTCCGCTATGTCTTTTGAAAGAACTCGAGAAAACTGAGGTTCTTTCTGTTTCTCCGCAGGTTGCTTTGTGGAGGGCTTGGCTGGCTCTACAGCGGGTCTTGGAGGAGTTACTGCCATTTTGCCATACTTTTTCAAATATGGCTGCCCCGAACGGGTTTCTGCCACCAGCTGACTGGGTTCTGCGGCCAGAACTATTGTCTCCTCTTCTGAGTCGGTTAGCGAAGGAATATCAGTTTTCGCTTCTCGAGAAGAGGCACACACCACGTTGCAGGATGAAGCTTTTGCTTTGCCTTTGGACTTCCTGCTGGTTACAGTAGTCCATTGCTGGCCATCAATAAGGTCGGGATGAACCCACATGACTTCTCCCCGAGGTGTGGGAACAGGTACCAGGCCCTTTTCTTGCTGCTGGTGAGGGTCTGTGTTGACCATTCTCAGCTCTCCTCTTGGGATAGGGACTACTCCAGAGGGTGTTGGGGGTTGTCTCCTAAACTGGAGAAACGACGTCATGTTAGCCGCCACCTTCTTCTGCTCTGGACGGAGTTTTAATACCTCCGCATCAATCAGAGCCTGAAGGATGTCCTTGAAGACATAACAGCTCTTGGTGGGGTGTCCCAACATCCTGTGATACATGCAGTAGCTGGGATTATCAGTTTTACCGACTTCCTCGGGGCGCCTAGCTTCAGGAAGCTTCAGTCGATTGCTCTTGTTGAGTAATTTGAAGAGCGAGTCGACATGTTCATCCTTGAAGGAATACTGCTTGTTGGCCCATTGGCTTGGCCAACATGGTTGGCTTGAAGAGCCACTTCCCTTGACCGGTTGAGGTTTGACAGGGGATTTGGTCTCTGCTGCCAAGTTATCCTTCCTTTTTGTTTGGATGGATGTGTCTGGCGCACGCCTTGTTGACCTTTCCGGCCTGGGCTTACCTTCTTCCGCTCTGACGCGGGCGACAATCTCCTCAGCCTGTTCACCTTGTTGGACTAATTGCTTCCAGGTGTGGCTTTCAGCAACTCCTATTTGAGCAAGGAGTGAGGTTTGGAGATTGTGGTGGCATGTTTCCACCAGGGTAACCTGGGTCATACCGCTCGGACATCGGAGTGCCATGTTCCGAAATCTTTCCACGAAAGATTTGACAGACTCTCCCTTTCGCTGTTTAGTAGCCAAAAGGGTGGGCATTGTGACTTCCGAGTCATCTTCGAAGAAGCGCGTTAAGAAAAGCTTCTCCAAATCACCCCAGTTCTTGATGGAGCCTTCCGGGAGCTTCATGAACCATTCAAAGGCAAGCCCTTTTAGGGTGCCGATGAATAAACGCGCCAGGATGGCATCGTTATCTACCACATTCCTAGTTTGGGACTTGAAATAGTAGATGTGTTGGTTCGGTGAACCTTTCCCATCAAATGCTTGGAGGGTTGGAGCCTTGAACTTGGGCGGGTATGGAACCAGGTCCCATTCGACTGGATATGGGCGGACCACTCCTGCTTCTTGGAGGCCTTTCCGATTGGTAAGGGCCTCAAGATGTTGCTCCAACTGGTTCATTCTCTTATAATGAACTTTTTCCCGGTCTTGGTCGTCTTTTTCCTGTGATGAGGATTTAGACGAATCAGAAGTAGACTGCGCGTTCTTCTCGGAGTGTTTGGAAGATGAGCTTTCTCTCTCTTTTCGTTTGCCCTTAGACTTTTTAGGGGGAGATTTCCTCCTGTCTTCGAGCAACTGCGCGAGCATCTGCTTGAGAGAGTCGATAGATTCTTGCTGAGCACGAATCATCTCGAGTTGTTCCTTCTGGGCCTGGGCTTGCTGTTCCAAGCGCCTAGCGGTCTCCTCAGGAGTGCTTGTCATGTATGTGAAGCCTCTTTCTCTATAGAAGAGTTTGAAGCCTGCGACTCTGCAATGGCAGAGTGCGAATCATTAATCTCAACGCCCGGGCTAGGGCATTGTAGTCAATCGGGGGAATGGCCCCGGTCCGGGTGCGAGTGTGTCGGTACACTCCTTCCGGTTCAGAGTCAGATTCATCCTCGGTACTGACTACAGGTTGTTTTTCCCTGCTCCTGCTCGCCATGTTAGCAGTGAGCTCGGGATATTCAGTGTCAGAGAATATCCTCCGCTTGTGAGAGCGTCTTCTTTTGGCTGATGGGGGAATCAGGGTCAGCTGTCTAACTAAAGACTGCTGGTTCACGCCTGAATTACAACGGCACTCGGAGAGCATAGAGATGAGCCGTTGACAACAACATGATGAAGTGATTTGATTAACACTTCTTTTCTTCATCAAGTAATCCCTTAGATCCATGGGAAGAGGATCGAAGAGATTAGCCTCGCAACTTCGAGGGCGGGAGGCATCCTTGCGCTGTACAGCTTGGACGTAAGATTCAGAGATGCAGTTCTCGCGTCGTAGCTTTATGACGCGTGTCTGGCGTCTCTGCTGAGAAGAGACGCGGTTGTCGCGTTGCTGCTTGGTGCGTCGGGGCAGGACGCTTGAGAGAGTGGGCTGCTGGGCCCTACGCGTAGGGGCGCGTGCCTCTTGTACTTGACGAGGCGCGCAAGCTTCGCCTTGGCGTCTGGTAAGTGGAGCCTTAGAGGAGCTTACTTGGGGAGTCCCGCGTTTGGGCCGCCAAACGCGGACTTCGCGTGCTGGATCCGGCGCAACTGAGACGCCAGTTTGAACCTTGCGACCTGCCTCAGTTGGTCGATCAGAAGTTCCAACTTGCAGCTGACGCGCACGCCTCCTCTGTCGGCGCTCAGCGTTTCGGTTGCGTCGTAGAGGTGGAGAGAAACCAACGATGACCTGGTGCTGAGGGAGAGGGTGAACTGGCTGGACACCAGAGGGCTTGACCACGCGGGTCTCCAGAGAGACGTTGGCGCGTGTGTCTCGTATGGCGCGGTTGGCCACGACACATTCTTCAGCGGCTGCGACTGCGTGCACGCGGGTTTCCTGAGAGACGTTGGCGCGTGTGTCACGCTTGGCGCAATTGGCCGCGACACCCTTCACAGCAGCTGCGCCTGAGAGAGTCTCAGAGCGGGTTTTGGGGTAAGTCCCCGTAGAGACCCTGCGGCAGACGCGGGTCTTTGGGCTCTTGGAGCCGGAAGAGAGGAACTCTTCATACTTTGCCTGGTCGAACTCGACGACAAGTGATTCGACCATTTTCCCCTTATAGAGGACGTCACCTTGCGCCACGATTTGTTCGTCAGTAACAAATGAGGTCCCCAGCGGAGTCGCCATCTCTTGTACGCGTCGGAAAAAGGGGGGTTCGATTGCAAAATTCTTTTGATTGGATAGAAGATTACAACAGACCAGTATTCCGATTACAAGGGAGGGAGGATGTTGAGTCTTGAATCCTCCCTTTATTTAAGGCTGGGTTCTTCAAGTGGTGGTGGAGAGTGAATCTTATTCTCCGTTGACCGGGTGAACGTTGAGATCTTCCGGGGCTCTTCTCTTCGGGTGGTTGACGGAGTAACACAGCTCTGTCGACCAAAACTCTCAAAGAGATTGTCAGCAAAGACTAACTTGAACACAGCAAGTCAGCTGAAGAGTTAAACTCTCTTTCTCTGTCTCTCCTCTCTAATCGACCGATTGTCTGTCTCTAATCTGACCCCTTCCCCATAGCAACAGGGCTATTTATAGAGGTTCTAGGAGCGAACGTGCCTCCTAAAAACACTCCATAATGGGAGTTAACTTTCCCCGTTATGTGGGCCGTGATTGACCCTATAACCGGGATGGTTACAACTGAGACGTGGGTTTCGACCCATGCGTCTTGGTGCTGCAGTGCTAGCTGAGATGCGGGTTTCGACCCTCGCGCCTTGGTGCTGCAGTGCTGGCTGAGACGCGGGTTTCGACCCTCGCGCCTTGGTGCTGCAGTGCTGCTGAGACGCGGGTTTCGACCCTCGCGCCTTGGTGCTGCAGCGCTTAGCTGAGACGCGGGTTTCTACCCTCGCGCCTTGGTGCTGCAGCGCTTAGCTGAGACGCGGGTTTCGACACTCGCGCCTTGGTACTGCAGTGCTGGCTGAGACGCAGGTTTTGACCCTCGCGCCTTGGTGCTGCAGTGCTGGCTGAGACGGCTATGATTAGCCCTGCGTCTGGAGCCTGGGGACTCTGCTTTTGACGAGTTGTCTTAATGATTTTTAGACAGCCTACAGTAATCACCTAGAGGGGGGTGAATAGGTGACTAGCTAATCTAATGGTCAATTAATGCGGAATTAAAACTTATTTAATGCAAACTAAAACTTCTTAAACTAAACACCACGTATAACACAAGAGTGTAGCCGGATTCCTCGTGAAGGGCTCTAGACTAACTCCTCAAGATTCCTCTAAATAAGAGTTGAGGTGCCGCGTTGACTCTCTTGGTTGAATACAAGTGTTAGCAAACAATCCCCAAGCATATAACAATTAAGCACACACTATATCATGCATATAAAGATAAAGACAAGATTAGCATGCAAGATATAAAGACAAGTAAGAGATAGAGAGAGCAATCGCAAACACGGGAGATTTGTTTCGAGGTTCGAGCACACTTGCTCTATGTCCCCGCCTTCAACACTATGAAGGATTTCCACTAAAATAGATCCCACCGGATCACTTGGTGCCGCAACACCTACAAGCTCTTTGGACTCTCTAGTCCCTCTCTTGTTCCCACAAGAATACACCGTAAGCCCACTAGCTCGCCGAGGCCGCATCTCAAACTCTGAGTTCCCACTAGAACCTGAAACAATGCGAACACACACGTCCACCTCCTCAAAGCAGAGATGAAGTCTTTGATGATCACAACACTTTGATCACCTAAAAACAATCACACAATAGCACTCCTATAGGATGAATATATCAATGGATAGCTCAAGTGTTTGTGAGAAAAACAAGGATTGAAATTGTGGAGGAAAACATAAGAAATCACTTTGAAAAAACTCTTGATAAACTTCCCTCTTAATTTGAAATATTGGCTCTTTAAACAAGTGGAGAAACCTCTTAAAAGAGTAGAAAAAACTAGCTCTAAAAACCACTTGAAAACTTATTCAAAACAGTGCCACAAACCCCCCTCTTTATATGCTAGAAAAACTAGCCGTTGGGGTAAATTTACAGCCCAAACGGTTGTAGGTCGACCGGCCCGGTCGACTGTGGCCTGGAACAGAGAGCAGAGCTCTCTGCCGGTCGACCGGGGCTTTCCAGAGAGCAGAAGATCTCTGGCGGTCGACCGGGTCGGTCGTCCGGCCCTCCAGCCAAAACTGGCGTGCACGTTTGTGCATGTCGGTCGACCGACTCCTAGCTCGGTCGACCGGCAGAAGCCAGGACAGGTCTGTTATAGGGATTAAAAACTCGGTATTTTGACAAAAATAAAATCCCATAAAATCACTAAAATTCTACAAAAATAGTTTCAGTATTATACTTTGATAATCAAACATGTTTGAGTAAAATCAAGACATGTTACAAATAATTTGAACTATTTTTGTAACTTAGAAATTTTGGCTAAAAACAAAAACCGTATTTTTCCGAATTGGTTTTTCCAAAACTTATTTTTTCAAAACTTCTCCAAATATAAAAACAAGATATTTTAAACACTTTTAAAGAATAGAGTGTATGGAAATGATCCACTACACATACATGGTGAAATATCTATGTTTTTGACAATAAGCACTAAACATGGTTTTAGTTAAGGATATGTATACTTTGAATTCCAAAAACCAAAACGGTATTTTTCAAAAAGAAAACTCTTTTGTATTTTTTTCAAAAAAAAATTCTTTTATGAAAACACAACTAAATCAAGAGTGTGTGCACATATGGTATACTTGAGCAATCCACCAACTATTCTATCCTTTACATTTTAATACTAAAACAAAATCTTAATAAAAACAAACCTAGACTCAAGTCTTGATCTTGAAGGTCTTCACTTGAAGTCTTCTTCTCCTTCTTGACTTGGTCCAAACTTGATCCAACGAGCTAGACTTCTCTTGAATACTTGATGTGGTCTTGATGCACAAGCTCTTGAATCAAAACGTGTTAGCTCCAAAACTTGACTTTAAATCCTTTGTTGAAGCTAAACACCAACTAAGATCTTGATCATAAATCTGAGTCTAATTAAACACAAGATCATTAGTACTATAACTATATGAGTTGATCATCATCAAAACTAGAGTGATGGGCCTTTGGGCCAACAATCTCCCCCTTTTTGATGATGACAAAACTCATGGAGTTATATATGCATGGATTAAAGTAAAGCTTCAAAGAAGCTCCCCCTTAACTCATGCATCACAAGAAATAAATAGATATGACAATAAAGCACATAAACTAACTAAACATGTATGCAAATATAGGGAGATAAACATGCCAATCAAGCATAAAACTCATCAAATTCTTTTTCTCCTATTTGTAAAACAAAACAATATGCATAAACAAGAAATTCTTTTCCAAAACATGCATGTATACTAAAATACTTCTCCCCTTTTTTGTCAATCATCAACAAAGGGGTTAAAGTAAACACAAAACAATGTTCTCCCCCTTTTTGTCAAAAATAAAAAATCAATAAAGGGGTGAACTCAAATCAATCAATAATAGATATATGCGATATACATTCATGAAGAGGAAGACGCTAAGTTAACTTCCCTACATATATGCATTACATGAAGAAGGGATGACAAGCCCTAACTTACATGACATGCAATGCATAAGAGGAGATGTGAAGCTCCCCCTACACACGTGTACCGCATAGAGAAGAGTTGTCAAGCTTCTCAATATAAGATACACTCAACATGAATCTAAATGTAGAAGAGATGTTAAGCTCCCCTTGCATATAGGCAATATATATCAAAACATTTTTAATTTTCTCATTAAAACAAAATTTTGAATTTTTCTCAATAAAACAAATTTTGAGATATATTATTAAATCAAACTTTAAGATGACAATTGTAAATAAACATTACAAATTTTGAATTTTAAACCAAAAATTGAATCATATTGATACCAATTGAAAATTATTGCACATTTTTTATATCAATAAAAATACCAATTTTAAAAATAATGACCAAGCTTATTAAAATATAAATTGAGATACCAATTGAAAATAAAGATTTGAATCAAGCTTAGCATAAACAAACTTTGTGCTGTAAACCAATTTTAAATCAAGCACAAACAAATCATATATATGTATGAAAAATGATAATACCAATAGAAATTGATATAAGTTGAAATTGAAAGCATACATATATATAAACAAGATTATGAGTATACAAAATATATCAAATGTGATACCAAATGAAATTATGATGCCAATTGAGATTATGAAGTGACATTAGTGTATAACTCATAAAAATCCACCATTTTATGCACACGATAAAAAGTTTTCAATAAGACTTGCAAGGCATACTTGCCCATCCGTCCGCCCATTAGGGGATAGGTGGGGGTTTTCAAAAACTATAGTTTGAAAATATTTTTATTGTGAAAACACTACCAAATGAAGAATAAATAACTAGTTAAAAGTAATTTTTTAAAAGACTAGTTAAAGATCCTTCAAAACATGAAACCAAATTATATGTATATCATGAAACATACTAAATACATAGGTGTTGTCACTCAAAATCTATAAAGCTCATAAAGACTCATGAAAACATAGTCATGAGAAAATAAATTAAATATAAGTACACACACAACATGTGAATAGCATATCATGAAATTAGTCAATAAAGCTCAAAACAAACATGAATATCATTTTATCAAACAAATGATGAAAATTTATTTTTCATATAAAAATGAAAATCATAAAAATTCATTTTTCATCTTAAAAACAAATTTCTAGGTATATATATGTTTTTATCCAAAACTAATAATATGCATACATATCCCAAACATAAAAAGAGTCTATGATATGATTTGCATGAAGGCAAGAGACTCAAGAGACATACATGTATATTCATTAGATTTGAATACAAACTACATATACATGAAGTAAAGCATATAAATAGGAAAAACAAGTGTAAATGAGGAAATCATCAAAATTAGGCTATACATGTGTATATAGTGAGTACAAATGAACAATGAAGTGTAAACATATATGAATCAATTTGTTTCTCACTACTTGTACACGTTGTAAATCACCTAGAGGGGGGTGAATAGGTGATGGCTAATCTAATGATCACTAAATGCGGAATTAAAAACTATTTATGCAAATTTTTTTCACTAAACACCACGTATAACACAAGAGTGTAGCCGAATTTCCCGTGAAGGACTCTGGACTAACTCCTCAAGATTCCTCTAAATAAGAGTTGAGGTGCCGCGTTGGCTCTCTTGGTTGAATACAAGTGTTAGCAAACAATCCCCAAGCATATACAATTAAGCACACAATATATCAAGCATATAAAGATAATGACAATAATAGCATGCAAGATATAAAGATAAGAGAAAGAGATAGAGAGTGAGCAATCGCAAACACGGGAGATTTGTTTCGAGGTTCGAGCACCCTTGCTCTACGTCCCCGCCTTCACACTTGAAGGATTTCCACTATAAACCGATCCCACCGGATCACTCGGTGCCGCAACGCCTACAAGGAGTTCCCACTAGAACTCTTGGACTCTCTAGTCCCGTACACACCGCAAGCCCACAAGCTCGCCAAGACCGCACCTCAAACACCGAGTCCACACACGAACTCGAAACAACCGCGAACGCACTCGTTCACCTTCTCCAAGCAAATGAAGGAACTTTGGTGATCACAACTCTTGATCACCTAAAATCTTCTCACAACAAATCCCTATAGGTAGTATAGCAATGGATAGCTCAAGTGTTTGTGTGAGAAAATAAGGATTGAAATGGTGGAGGAAAACTCAAGAAATTCTCTTTTAAACACTCTTGATAAAACTCCCCTTTTGATTGGAAATATTTGCTCTCAATTTTGTGGAGAAAATCTCTTAATAGAGTAGGAAAAACTGGCTTAAAAACTCTCCTAAAATCTTGTAGAAAACAGCCCCCAAATGGCCCAATTTATAGGGCTCCAAAAACTAGCCGTTATAGGCCAGAACTGGGCTGACGGTCGACCGTCCGGTCGACCGGCAACGGTCGGCAATCCGACCGCTGGGGCTGCGATCGACCGGCCGGTCGACCGAACCTCTGGAACAGAGAGCAGACTCTCTGCCAGTCGACCGGCCCGGTCGACCGGGGATTTCCAGAGAGCAGAACTCCCTGGATGGTCGACCGGGTCGGTCGACCGGCCCTCCAGGTCAAAATGGCGTGCACGTCTGTGCACATCGGTCGACCATCCGGTCGACCGACTTCAGACTTCGGTCGACCGGTCGGTCGACCGGCTGAAGCCAGAGAACAAAATTCTGGGACTTAAAATTTGGTCGTTTTGACTTAAATAAAATCCCATAAAATCATGAAAAATCTACAAAAATAGTTTTAACACTTTACTTTGATAATCAAATATGCTTGCACAAAATCAAGACATGTTACAAAATATTTGAACTATTTTTGTAACTTTAAAAATTTGTCTCAAAACAAAAACTGTATTTTTCCAAATTGATTTTTCCAAAACTTCTCCAAATACAAAAACAAGATATTTAAACAACTTTTAAAGCATAGAGTGTATGGATATGATCACTACACAAACATGATGAAATATCTATGTTTTTGACTTTAAGCACTAAACATGGTTTTGGTTAAAACATAATACTTGAAATACCAAAAACCAAACCGGTATTTTTTCAAAATGAAAAGTCATTTCTAAAATGAAAATTCTTTTATGAAAAACTTATCTAAATCAAGAGTGTGTGTGTATATGGTATACTTGAGCAATCCACCAACTATTCTATCCTTTACATTTTATCTAAAAAATAAAATCTTATAAAAAATAAACCTAGACTCAAGTCTTGATCTTGAAGTCTTCACTTGAAGTTTTCTCATCTTCTTGACTTGGTCCAAACACGATCCAACGAGCTCGACTCTTCTTGAGTACTTGATGTGGTCTTGATGCATAGGCTCGTGAATCAAACCGTGCTAGCTCCAAAACTTGACTTTAAGTCCTTTATTGAAGCTAGCACCTACTAAGGTCTTGATCACAAATCTGAAACTAAATAAATACAAGATCATTAGTACTATAACTACATGAGTTGATCATCATCAAAACTAGAGTGATGGGCCTTTGGGCCAACAATCTCTCCCTTTTTGATGATGACAAAACTCATGAAGTTATATATGCATGAATTAAAGTAAAGCTTCAAAGAAGCTCCCCCTTAACTCATGCATCTCAATAAACAACAAATATGGCAATGAAGCACATAAACATGTATGCAAATATAAGGAGATAAATATGCATGAACAAGCATAAAACAAATCAAATTCTTTTTCTCCTATTTGCAATATAAAACATATATGCATAAACATAAATCCTTCTCCCCCTTTAATAATAAAGCAAGGAAAACATGCATATATATCAAACAAATCACAAATACTTCTCCCCCTTTTTGTCAATCATCAACAAAGGGGTTAAAGTAAAAACAAAATGTTCTCCCCCTTTTTGTCAAAAGCAAAAATCAATAAAAGGGGTGACATTAAACAAATCAATAAAGGATATATGCGATATACATTCATGAAGAGGAAGACGCTAAGTTAACTTTCCTACACATATGCATTACATGAAAGAGGGATGACAAGCCCTAATCTACATAACGCATATTATGTAATGCATAAGAGGAGATGTGAAGCTCCCCCTACACACGTGTATCGCATAAAGAAGAGTTGTCAAGCTCCTCAATATAAGATACACTCAACATGAATCTATATGTAGAAGAGATGTTAAGCCCCTTTGCATATAGGCAATACAAATCAAAACATTTTTAATTTTCAAAATTTCATATCAAAACAAAATTTTGAATTTTTCTCAATAAAACAAATTTTGAGATATCTTGTAATCAATTTTTAAGATATCATATAAACAAAACATTTTTAAAGGTACCATTTGTAAAACAATCAAATTTTATGATACCAATTGTAAATAAACATTACAAATTTTGGATTTTAATCATATTGATACCAATTGAAAATTACTTTGATACCAATTGCAATCAATAGATACCAATTGAAGATTATTGTACATTTTTTATATCAATAAAACTACCAATTTTAAAAATCATGCATAAGCTTATTAAAATATCAATTAAGAAATCAATTGAAAATAAAAATTTGAATTAAGCTTAGCATAAACAAATTTTGTGCTTTTAAAAAGTAAATCGATTTTAACTCAAGCACAAACAAGTCATATATATGTATGAAAAGAGAATACCAATACAAATTGATATTATGGAAATTATGAAGCATATATATATAGGAAACAAAATATGAGTATATACAAAATGAATATCAATTGAGATACTAATTGAAAATACCAATGTAAATCAAGTATATAACTCATAAACTAACAATTGAAGAATAATAACTAGTTAAAAGTAATTTTGAAAAACTAGTTAAAGATCCTTCAAAACATGAAACCAAATATATATATGTCCATAAAGCATACTAAATACACAAGAAGTGACACTCAAAATCTATAAGGCTCAAAAGTAATCATGAAACAAAGTCATGAATAAACAAAATAAAGTGTGAGTGTACAAAAATTATGTAATTAGCATTTTTCATGAAAATAATCAATGAAGCTCAAATCAACCATGAATCTTATTTTATAAAACAAAACATGAAATTTATTTTTAAAAACTAAACTTCTAGGTATATGTATGATTTATCCAATCCTAACAATATGCATATATATCCCAAACATGAAAAGAGTCCATAATATAAATTGCATGAAGGCAAATGACTCATGGGGTATACATGTATATTTATTATATTTGAATACAAGATACATATACATGAAGTAAAACATGAAAATAGGCAAAACAAGTGTATATGAGAGAATCATCAAAACTAGGCTATACATGTGCATATAGTGAGTACAAATGAACAATGAAGTGCAAACATATATGAATCAATTTGTTGCTCACTACTTGTACAAGTTTACATCCAAGTTTTGATAAAAACTACATTTAAACTAGTATTTACCACATGAAGCACAAAACAAAAGAACATGCTAAAAATATCATATATGAATAAGCATGAAAAGAAAAGTAGGAGTTTAGAGATAGTTACCAAACTAAAGAACTATGCTCTAAGTCTCCAAAACATGGTGGTCATCCCACCAAACCTCCTTGATAGTGGTGCATCAAAAATATGTCCATCAAGTCCATGCATCCACCATCAAGGCACCAATCCTCTCACGGCATGTGAGAGCCCTCACCTACATCAAAAACACAAGGTGAGGATTTTGGTACCCATTTTCTTTTGGGTCCTTGGGGGTTAGCTTTGTAAGGAACCCAAATATTTTTATTAGCAAAATTTACATGATAAATCTTATCATAACAAAACTTTGCTAAATGGCCTTTGCGGCCACAATGTGTACATTTGTACACCTTAGGATGCATATGAGTGTGAGTGTGTTTGTGGCGTACAATATGTGCATATGCATGATGAGGATGATGTGCATGAACATGTGGAGCTTGTTTCTTTGAAAACAAAGACTCCAATCTAGAGTGATTAAATGCACATGTGCTCAAAGTTGAGCTCAAACTATCAATTTTATTTTTCAAAAATTCCATCTCATTAGTGGTGGCATGTAAAGCATGATGAGAAATAGAAACATTTTTCTTTTTCTTAGAAACTTTTTCTTTTTCTTTTTCAACCATTTTTCTTTTCAAAGAAGTGTTTTCATGTAAAGCAACTTCTTTTTGTTTTTCCACCAAAATAATTTTATTTTTCAAATTAGTGTTTCCTTCACAAAGATCAATTAATTTGGACATCAAGGAAACATTCTCATTTTTCAAATTTCATTTTCTTTTTCAATGCATGCAATCTTATTTTTAAAAGACTCATTTTCTTTTAAAACATTTTCAAATTTTCTTGAAAAGAAACATTCTCTTTTAACATGCAATCAATTTTATTTTTCATTTTCTTATTTTCCTTTTTAATCATGTCATATTTTTAAAGTAATTGTTGACAAAAAGATGCAAGCTCATCATATGACATGTCATCTTCTTCTACCTTGGATTCGGTAGTTACCTCAAGGGGGTTATCCCATTGGACCATGTAGCACACGTTGGAGGTGTCACTTCCAACATCCGAATCGCTCCCTGTATAATGTTGTCCTTTTTCGCCAAGGGAGATCAACGAGTTCCATACTATAAAAGCAGAGTCAATGTTAGAAACCCTAGATAAATAATCATCTTTTAGGGTTGACTTTAAAGCATGAATGGCCTTTGCATTAGCCTCAATATTTTTGCCATTTAAACAATATGAATCTCTAGTAGTGGCAAAAAAAAAACATGAATGCCTAGGGCTTTGAGGTATAAAGACATCTTAACCTTCCAAGTTTGGATGTTAAGAATGTCAAAGGTGGGTGGTGACATGAAATCCATGGTGTGTGTACAAAATATTGTGATTAGCCTAAAAATGAGGATCTTTAACTCTAGGTTGTAAGACCCAAAACAAGAGCACTTGGCTCTGATACCAATTATAAATCACCTAGAGGGGGGGTGAATAGGTGATGGCTAATCTAATGGTCACTAAATGCGAAATTAAAAACTATTTATGCAAATTAAAACTTATTACACTAAACACCACGTATAACATAAGAGTGTAGCCGAATTCCCCGTGAAGGGCTCTGTACTAACTCCTCAAAATTCCTCTAAATAAGAGTTGAGGTGCCGCGTTGGCTCTCTTGGTTGAATACAAGTGTTAGCAAACAATCCCCAAGCATATACAATTAAGCACACAATATATCAAGCATATAAAGATAAAGATAATAATAGCATGCAAGATATAAAGACAAGAGAAAGAGATAGAGAGTGAGCAATCGCAAACATGGGAGATTTTTTTCGAGGTTCGAGCACCCTTGCTCTACGTCCCCGCCTTCACACTTGAAGGATTTCCACTATAAACCGATCCCACCGGATCACTCGGTGCCGCAACACCTACAAGGAGTTCCCACTAGAACTCTTAGACTCTCTAGTCCCGTACACACTGCAAGCCCACAAGCTCGCCGAGGCCGCACTTCAAACATCGAGTCCACACACGAACTCGAAACAACCGCGAACGCACTCGTCCGCCTTCTCAAAGCAAATGAAGGAACTTTGGTGATCACAACTCTTGATCACCTAAAATCCTCTCACAACATATCCCTATAGGTAGATATAGCAATGGATAGCTCAAGTGTTTGTGTGAGAAAACAAGGATTGAAACGGTAGAGGAAAACTCAAAAAATTCTCTTTTAAACACTCTTGATAAAACTCCCCTTTTCATTGGAAATATTTGCTCTCAATTTTGTGGAGAAAACCTCTTAATAGAGTAGGAAAAACTAGCTTAAAAACTCTCCTAAAATCTTGTAGAAAATAGCCCCAAAATGGCCCAATTTATAGGGCTCCAAAAACTAGCTGTTATAGGCCAGAACTGGGCTGGTCGACCGGCAATGGTCGGCAATCCGACCGTTGGGGCTGGGTCGATCGGCCAGTTGACCGAGCCTCTGGAACAGAGAGCAGACTCTCTGCCGGTCGACCGGCTCGGTCGACCGGGACTTTCCAGAGACCAGAGCTCTCTAGACGGTTGACCGGGTCGGTCGACCGGCCCTCGAGGTCAAAATGGCATGCACGTCTGTGCACGTCGGTCGACCGACTTCAGACTTCCGTCGACCGGTCGGTCGACCGGCTGAAGCCAGAGAACAAAATTCTGGGACTTAAAATTTGGTCGTTTGGCTTAAATAAAATCCCATAAAATCATGAAAAATCTAAAAAAATAGTTTTAACACTTTACTTTGATAATCAAACATGCTTGCACAAAATCAAGACATGTTACAAAAGATTTGAACTATTTTTGTAACCTGAAAAGTTTGTCTCAAAACAAAAACTGTATTTTTTCAAATTGATTTTTCCAAAACTTCTCCAAATACAAAAATATGATATTTAAACAACTTTTAAAACATAGAGTGTATGGATATGATCCACTACACAAACATGATGAAATATCTATGTTTTTGACATTAAGCACTAAACATGGTTTTGGTTAAAACATAATACTTGGAATACCAAAAACCAAACCGGTATTTTTCCAAAATGAAAAGTCATTTCTAAAATGAAAATTCTTTTATGAAAAAATTATCTAAATCAAGAGTGTGTGTGTATATGGTATACTTGGGCAATCCACCAACTATTCTATCCTTTACATTTTATCTAAAAAATAAAATCTTATAAAAAACAAACATAGACTCAAGTCTTGATCTTGAAGTCTTCACTTGAAGTCTTCTCATCTTCTTGACTTGGTCCAAACACGATCCAACGAGCTCGACTCTTCTTGAGTACTTGATGTGGTCTTGATGCATAGGCTCGTGAATCAAACCGTGCTAGCTCCAAAACTTGACTTTAAGTCCTTTGTTGAAGCTACGCACCTACTAAGATCTTAATCACAAATCTGAAACTAAATAAACACAAGATCATTAGTACTATAACTACATGAGTTGATCATTATCAAAACTAGAGTGATGGGCGTTTGGGCCAACACACGTATATACACAAGTTTTGACAAATACTACATCTAACCATGTTTTTACCACATGAAGCACAAAACAAATAAAACATGAACATGCCACAAAAAATATCATATAAGAGAAAGCATGTAAATAAATTAGGAGTTTTAGAGATAGTTACCAACATATGAACTAAACTCTAACTCTCCAAAACATGGTGGTTGTCCCACCAAACCTCCTTGATAGCGGTGCATCAAATATGTATCCAACATGTCCATGTGCATCCACCATCAAGGCACCATCCCTCTCACGTTTTGTGAGAGCCAGCACCTACATCAAATACAAACGGTGGGGATTTTGGTACCCATTTTCTTTTGGGTCCTTGAGGGTTAGCATTGTAAGGAACCTAAACCCTTTTGTTAGCAAAATTTGAAGAATTTATCTTATCATAACAAAATCTTGCTAAATGGCCTTTGCGGCCACAATGTGTACACTTGTACACTCTAGGATGCATATGTGTATGAGTATGGTCATGGCGTGCAAAGTGTGCATATGCATGATGTAGGTGATGTGCATGAATATGTGGAGTTTGTTTCTTTGAAAATAAGGACTCCAATCTAGAATGGTTAAAAGCACATTTGCTCAAAGTTGAGTTTAAACAATCAGTTTTATTTTTCAAAAGTTTAACTTCATTTTTATCAATGGTTGTTGCATGAAGAGCATGATCTACAACCTTTTTCTTTTTAGAAATATTTACTTTTTCTTTTTCAACCATTTTTCTTTACAAAGAAGTGTTTTCATGCAAAACAATTTCCTTTTATTTTTTCACCAAAACAATTTTATTTTTCAAGGTAGTGTTTCCTTCACAAAGATCATTCAATTTAGAAAGCAAGGAAACATTTTCATTCTTCAAAATTTCATTTTCTTTTTCAATGCATGCAACTTGAATTTTAAAAGAATCATTTTCTTTTAACATGCAATCAAATTTCTTTTTCAAATTCTTGTTATCCTTTTTAATCATGTCATATTTTTCAAGTAATTGTTGACAAAAAGATGTAAGCTCATCATATGACATATCAACATCTTCATCTAGCTCGGATTCGGTGTTTACCTCAAGGGGGTTATCCCCTTAGACCATGTAGCATACGTTGGAAGCGTCACTTCCAACATCCGAATCGCTCCCCGCATAATATTGTTCTTTTTCGTCAAGGGAGAGTATTGTGTTCCAGACTACAAAAGCCGAGTAAAGATTAGCAACCCTACATAAATAATCATCATTTAGGGTACTCTTCAAAGTATGGATGACTTTTGCATTAGCCTCAATATTTTTGCCATTTAAACAATAAGAATCTCTAGTAGTGACAAAATAAACATGAATACCTAGGGCTTTGAGGTACAAAGACATCTTAACCTTCCAAGTTTGGATGTTAAGATGTCAAAGGTGGGAGGTGACATGAAATCCATGGTGTGTATACAAATATTGTGATTAGCTATAAAATGAGAATCTTTAACTCTAGGTTGTTAGACCCAAATCAAGAGCACATGGCTCTGATACCAATTGTAATCACCTAGAGGGAGGTGAATAGGTTACTAGCTAATCTAATGGTCAATTAATGCGGAATTAAAACTTATTTAATGCAAACTAAAACTTCTTGAACTAAACACCACATATAACACAAGAGTGTAGCCGGATTCCCCATGAAGGGCTCTGGACTAACTCCTCAAGATTCCTCTAAATAAGAGTTGAGGTGTCGCGTTGGCTCTCTTGGTTGAATACAAGTGTTAGCAAACAATCCCCAAGCATATAACAATTAAGCACACAATATATCATGCATATAAAGATAAAGACAAGATTATCATGCAAGATATAAAGACAAGTAAGAGATAGAGAGAGAGCAATCGCAAACACAGGAGATTTGTTTCGAGGTTCGAGCACACTTGCTCTACGTCCCCGCCTTCAACACTATGAAGGATTTTCACTAAAATCGATCCCACCGGATCACTTGGTGCCGCAACACCTACAAGCTCTTTGGACTCTCTAGTCCCTCTCTTGTTCCCGCAAGAACACACCGCAAGCCCACTAGCTCGCCGAGGCCGTACCTCAAACACCGAGTTCCCCTAGAACCCGAAACAATGCGAACACACACGTCCGCCTCCTCAAAGCAGAGATGAAGTCTTTGGTGATCACAACACTTTGATCACCTAAAAATAATCTCACAATAACACTCCTATAGGATGAATATATCAATGGATAGCTCAAGTGTTTGTGAGAAAAACTAGGATTGAAATTGTGGAGGAAAACACAAGAAATCACTTTGAAAACACTCTTGATAAACTTCCCACTTAATTTGAAATATTTGGCTCTTTAAACAAGTGGAGTAACCTCTTAAAAGAGTAGGAAAAACTAGCTCTAAAAACCACTTGAAAACTTGTTCAAAAAGTCTCACAAAGCCCCCCTCTTTATAGGCTAGAAAAACTAGCCGTTGGGGCAAATTTACAGCCCAGACGGCTGTCGATCGACCGGCCCGGTCGACCGCCAACGTTCAGATTTCTGACCGTTGGAGCCTTGATCGACCGGCCCGGTCGACCGTGGCCTGGAACAGAGAGCAGAGCTCTTTGCCGGTCGACCGGCTCGGTCGACCGGGGCTTTCCAGAGAGCAGAAGCTCTCTGGCGATCGACCGGCCCTCCAGCCAAAACTGGCGTGCACGTTTGTGCACGTCGGTCGACCGACTCCTAACTCGGTCGACCGGTCCGGTCGACCGGCAGAAGCCAGGACAGGTCTGTTATAGGGATTAAAAACTTGATATTTTGACAAAAATAAAATCCCATAAAATCACTAAAAATCTACAAAAATAGTTTCAGTATTATACTTTGATAATCAACCATGTTTGAGTAAAATCAAGACATGTTACAAACAATTTGAACTATTTTTTTAACTTAGAAATTTTGGCTAAAAACAAAAACCGTATTTTTCCAAATTGGTTTTTCCAAAACTTATTTTTCCAAAACTTCTCCAAATACAAAAACAAGATATTTTAAACACTTTTAAAGCATAGAGTGTATGGAAATGATCCACTACACATACATGGTAAAATATCTATATTTTTGACAATAAGCACTAAACATGGTTTTAGTTAAGGATATGTATACTTTGAATTCCAAAAACCAAAATGGTATTTTTCAAAAAGAAAACTCTTTTGTATTTTTTCAAAAAAAATTCTTTTATGAAAACACAACTAAATCAAGAGTGTGTGCATATGGTATACTTGAGCAATCCACCAACTATTCTATCCTTTACATTTTAATCTAAAACAAAATCTTAATAAAAACAAACCTAGACTCAAGTCTTGATCTTGAAGGTCTTCACTTGAAGTCTTCTTCTCCTTCTTGACTTGGTCCAAACTTGATCCAACGAGCTAGACTTCTCTTGAGTACTTGATGTGGTCTTGATGCACAAGCTCTTGAATCAAAACGTGTTAGCTCCAAAACTTGACTTTAAATCCTTTGTTGAAGCTAAACACCAACTAAGATCTTGATCATAAATCTGAGACTAATTAAACACAAGATCATTAGTACTATAACTACATGAGTTGATCATCATCAAAACTAGAGTGATGGGCCTTTGGGCCAACACTATTGCCTTTGGTTGCTAGAGGTGATGATTAACATAGCAAATCAAAGTTTGGAAATTCTATTTAAGGAATTTGAAAAGGTCACTGTCAGAGGTGTGATGTTAACTTAACAGGAGTTGAATTCGTGATTTGAACGAATTTTGTGGGCTTATCATCCTATTATGAGAATAACAAGTGGAATTAAATTGTAACACCCCGTTCCTGAAATACGTACTTAGTTACTTATTCAAATTCTCGATCGTATTTTTTCCATTTATTTTTTGTATTTATTTTTTTATGAATATTTATGTGATTGTTTTTCATTGGATCCGAATTCATAAACTCAGAGCTATCCCTAATCTGAACCGGGGACCCGATCCTAGTGTATTTCTCGATTTGGTCTTTTCAATAGTCAAACTTGATCAATTTTAGTTTCAAACATCATTTTCTAATATTTTTGATTTTCTATGACTTTCTAAAATTTTTCTGAATTAAATTACAAAATCTTCAAAACCAGTATCGACCTATGCCGTCGATCGATTCTCAAATTTTTAATTTACAAACAGAGTTAAATTTCTAAAAACTGCTTTCATATTATTTCTCAGTATTGTATTTTCTATCTCAATGAATTTTTGGAGATTTTTCAAAATTTATCAAAATTCCATCGTATTTGGTGTCGGCCAGTATCGCTGGTCGATTTCTGGATTTTTAATTTACAAACAGAGTTGAATTTCTAAAATTCACTTTTATATTATTTCTTAGAATCATATTTTCTACATTAATGTATTTTTAGAGAATCATATTTTCTACATTAGTTCGTGTCGGGCAGTATTGCTGGTTGATTTCAGGATTTTTAATTTGAAAATGAGATTTTATTTCTAAAAATTAATTTCATATTGTTCCTCATGGTGATGTTTTCAATCTTAGGGTATTTTTGGGGATTTTTTTGGAACAGTCAATATTTTCTGATATTATTAAAATATTATTATTATTTGGAATCTTTCATTTCTTTCTTTCTTTTTCTTTTTCTTTTCCCCCCAACTCCACCTGTCAACCCACACCTCCTTCATTAACCCCCTATTACTCCCACTCCCTTCTCCATTTCTCTCTCTTTCTTTTTCTTTTTGCTTTTTTTCCTTTCTTTCTTTTTCTCCTCTCTTCTTCTTCTTTCTTTCCTTCTTCTCTCTACTGGGGCGACGACCACCCCAAGCCCGGTGCTTCTCCACGAACCTCAAGGCCACCGCCGGTAGGCCTAACTCTGGCCAAGCCTCCCAACCTCCTCCCTACTTCCCTTTCTCTCCTCCAACTCCTATACCTCCATCTTCTTCCTCCTCAAATCAACACCACCTTCAAATTAACCTCCACTTCCACCTAATTCTCTTTACCTTCATCTTCAATTCCATCTCCATCACCACAATCTCCCTCTTCCATTTCCAATGCCATCTTCTCCTTCCTTAATTTTCACCACCAAAACCTCCTTCAAATCCCCTAAATTCTCTACCATTTCACACCATCACCACACCCTCCTTGCTCCTTCTCTCCCCCTGGACTGGCGCGCCGCCGGTGCTGGCGGCCAGATGCGGCCAGGGGGGCCCCTGTGCGTGAGTGGAGAGGGGCAACAACCCCTCACTCTCTCTCTCATTTTCTCTCATGTCTCTCACTCTCTCCCCTGTCTCTCACACTCTCTCTTGTCTTTCATATTCTCTCTCTAACTCTCTCTTTCTCTCTCTAGAATCCTTTCTCTCTCTAGCCCAGTTTATCTCTCTTGGTCTTTTCTCTCTCTTGCTCTCTCTTTCTTTCTCTAGATCTTCTCTCTAGCTTTCCTCTCTCCTCTCTCTTATTTTCTCTCTCTAAATATACATTATATATTTTATATATAAATATTGGTGGCGTGCACGTGTTTTGAGAATCTGGGACTTCGTGGCTTTTTCAAAGATTTAGGCGAGTGTCCTCGCCTCGTTTTGAGTTTTCCTGCTTCATTGGGTCGACTGTGTATTTATTTCTGTATTTTGGATTGAATTCATATTTTGTATTGGGTTGTGCCCTTATATTTGTATATGGCAGAGTGCCCAAGATTGTACATGTATTACCTGTGACGAATGTTTGTACTGGATAGTTTATTTCTTATACAAATGTCATGCTTGAGTTATGCTCTTTTACTGCTTTATACCATGCGTGGCCAACTTCTGGGCTGCGTTTAGCCTCGCGGCTCTCTACTCAGCCTCCAGGCTTCACTACTCCATAGTAATCTAGTCATTATCACGTTTATATGTGTGCTTGTGCGGTACTAACATTTTCTGCAGGTACTATATCCAGCCTTTAGGTTGCGTTTAGCCTTCGTGCTCTCTTATCCAACCTTCGGGTTATGTTCAGCCTCTAGGCTCTCATGCTCCGCCTAATAGGCGAGCCTAGCGCTCAGCGCTCTATTGATAACTCTGTCCGAATGTGGTTACGCTCGAGCGATTCTTGTACGTTATCGTGGCTTCACCGCAAGCGGTAACTACTCCAGGCATGATAACGTTTAGCACTGTACGTTAGCCTCGCTCCAGCTTGTCTAGTTTCGCTTGATTGTTCGATTATCTGCACGCTGACCTTATCCCTGCCTTGCTCAGCTTCTTGACTTAATCACCCTATTAATAGCTTAGTTATTACCTGTTATATGCGTGTATTTGGTACTAATACTTTTGCAGGTATCTACTTGGCCTTCCGACCCATCAGCCTTTACGGACTTTTCATCCACTTCCTCGAAAGAGGAGTGCATTCAGACTGTCAGGTCTTTTAAATATACCTGGTAGATGGACCTAGCGTTTAGCTCTTTCCCTCTAATTTCATTCGAGCGTAGTTACGCCATGAGCATGGCTTTGTCACATGCGGTAGAACAACGTTCATACGCTTGCTCCATCGTATGCATTTAGTTGTGTCGTGAGTGGTAACCACGCCGAGCGTGATAGCGTCTAATGTTGTATGTTAGCTTCACTCCAGCTTATTTAGTTTCACTTGGATATATGCTTACTTGCATGTCTGCTTGTCTACTTGTTAATTCAACTATTATTCTTTTCCTGATGGTTGTGAAGAGTTTGAATCCTATATTTATTCTATTTTCTAAAACTATGTTGTTTCTTGTATTCGTACCGATCCACTGTATCGATACTATTTTCCTCTGTTTGTACTGATCTCCTGTATCGGTACCGTTTTCCTATATGTGTACCGATCCCTTGTATCGATATTGTTTTCCTGTATATTGATATCTTTTATGCTTACTACTTGACATGCTATTACTTGCCACTTGACTTCTGCATGCTATCATCTGATACCTGTTTGATATCACTTATCACCTGCCACCTGACACATTACTGCTTGCCTTGTGATTATCATATTTCGAGAATCCTGTCCTGATATCCTATATTATGTACAGTGACCTTTTATCCTATATTATATACAGTGACATGTATTTCTAGTTCTTATGTACTCCTGTAACTTCTGAACCTACCTACTCCAGTTATTCCCGTAAATATGATAATTACATAATAATAAACTATAAAAAGGACAACTTACATCGGGTAGGGAAAAAATGATGGACTTCAAGTGGTGAATGTGTTTACAGTGATATTAGATATGTTGTGCAACTCAAATCTTTCAGATCTACCTGAGAGTCTCCAGGTGTCCGAGGGGAGCGCTAGCTCCCTACCTCCTGTTATATTTCTGAACAGGCATAATATAAGACCCACTTCCTTCTGTACACCAGAAATGGACACCTTGGGTCATGGTCCCGGGCATGTACAGGACCCACTGTAAATATAACACATTAGTTTCCTCATTAATTTCCAATAACAATCTCAGCTTACTCATATATGGATGTATGTGTATTGGAACGCTAGGGCACATACCGAGATATATGAGTAGGATGACTAAAAATAATAATAAAGTGCTAATTGATAATTCATTGTGTGATTTTACAATTCAGGTTATATACACTCGGATTACGGTGACATGGGATAAAGGTATATAGATAAGGGTTTCCTTATTTGGATTATTTCTTCGACGTACTGATCTCATGAAGCCGTAATCTAAGCTTGTACAGTTGGTTTTGCCTGTATTTGGTGTTATCAATTTTATCAGTTTTCTGCCGATTTTATGATGTTTTCATAGTTTAGGAGTCAACTCAGGTTTATGAACTCATGATACAGTGACGTAAGATATATATATGGTATATATATGAGGGTTTGCTTATTTGGATTATTCCTTCTACGTACTAACCTTACAGATTGGTAATTTGGATTTATATAACTAGCTTTATCGCATTTACTTGTCGCCTCCTTACTTGCTCCTGTATGCCTAAGCTCACGACACAGTTTTCAATGCATGCTCTTGAACTCAGATTTATTGATACACGTGTGCTTATCTATGCACACCACTTGGCATTCACCGCACCACTCGTTGGGGAGTTCTGACTCCCCTGAATCCTCATATCTAGATCCCGGAGCTTGAAACTCATGAATTCTCTTGGTTGCTGATCAGAGATGCGCAGCGGAAGCGTGGATCATCGGCAGACCGTCTGAGGCCCCATCCTTCCAGGCCTCCTGCTCGGCTCTCGAGTTTTCCCTTTGTGACTCGTGACCACCTTTTGTACATCTTATTATTGTATATCTCTTTGTATTCTCGCATTTGCGCCTATCGGTGATATAATATTCTTAAAATATTGTGTCATGTTCTATGATAACTGTAATTGTATTCATATGTTGGAATCTATAATGCACTACGTGCTTTCGTACTCTGATTCTTGCTTTTATTGATGCTTAGCACATATATGGAAGGGTATTTCGACCTTCATATATACGTCACAGTAACGTCTCCGCACCTATGGGATCGGGCCATTACATAAATTCACTGGGGATTTATGAAACTTTTTACCGTCAGAGGTGTAATGTTAATATGACGAGTTAGGATTTGCAATTGGAAGCAAATCGAATTATCAGAGGTGTGATATTAACTTGACAAAAATGTAACACCTCGTTCCTGAAATATGTACTCAGTTACATATTAAGATTCTCAATCATATTTTTTAATTTAATTCCTGCATTTATTTTTATTTTATGAATATTTATGCGATCGTTTTGCAATGGATCCGGATTCGTGAACTCGGAGTCAGTCCTAGTCTGAACTAGGGCGCGATCCTGCATACTAATCGATTTGACCTTTCTGGTAGTAATATTTGACCGATCTCAGTTTCAAACACTATTTTCTAATATTTTAGATTTTTTATGATTTTTTGAAAATTTTCCAAATTAAATTGCAAAATCTTCAAAATCGGTGTCGACCGGTATCGCAGATCAATTCTAGGATTTTTAATTTACAAATGGAGTTGACTTTCTAAAATCTGCTTTTATATTAATTCTTAGAATCACATTTTCTATCTTAGTCCATTTTTAGGGATTTTTTCTAAATTTATCGAAGTTCGACCAGTTTTGCTGTCGACCAGTATCGTTGGTAGATTCCAAGACTTTTATTTTGAAAATCAGATCAAACTTTTGAAAACTGATTTCACCATATACCTTAAAATAATATTTAAAATTTTTTGGAGACTCTTTCCGGATTAGTCCATTTTCTAGTAGTTTTGATATTTTCACTGTTTTTCGAGGTTTAGTCTTATCTAGATATTTTCCTTTTCTATTTTTCTTTCTTTCCCTTTTTATTCTCCTCCACTACTTTTCCCATAATTTTCTTTTTCTTTTCTTTTTCCCCTATTTCTCTCCAAACACACCCAAAATATCTCCCCTCAAAATATTTTCTCTTTTTTTTTTATCTTCTTCTTTCTTCTTTCTTTTTCTTTTTCTTTTTCTTTTCTTTTCTTCTTCCCTGGCCCAATGATAGCGCGCAACCCCTCTCCTTCTTCTCCTCCCAAATTCTCCCCCTTCTCTCTTCTAATCTCTCCTTTTTTTCCTTCAATTTTTCTCTCTCCCTTACCTTCCAATTTCTTCCAATTCACCCTCTCTCACTCTTTCTCATCTCCTTTAACAATCTAGCCGCCAGAGCCATCACCATCATCGACCACCACGCCAGCGCCTACCACCTCGGGCCACCATCTCCACCTTTTACATCTCACTATCATCTCAAAACAACAACTACATCAACATCACCATTCCTTCCGCCTTCTTCAATCCACCACCACAACCTTCTCCAACTTCTTCTTCAACCCATCACCACTTCCACCACTTTCTCATCCTTTAACTACAACTCCTCACCTCCACCACCACCATCATCAATTTCTTATCACCACTCTCAAATCCCCACTACCACCTTCTTCTTCACCACCATCATCAAAACCCCTTCACATCCCTTCTTCACCTTCTCCTTGGGGTGGCTGCGGGCCACCCCCTGTCTGCACCGGCCTCCGGTGGTCAGCGCCACCTCCTTGGCACCCCTGGTTGGGTGGCCAGGGCTGGCCAGGCCACGGCCTGGCTGTGCCAGGCCATAACCTGAGGAGGGGGCTGCTTCCCCCCTCACTTTTCCCTTTTCTTTTCTTTTCTTTCTTTTTCTCTCTCTCATCCGTCTCTCTCTCTCTCTCTCTCTCTCTCTCTCTCTCTCTTTCCTCCTCTGTCCTGTCTATCTTCTCTCTCTCTCTCCGTTCCTCTCTGTCTTCCCTATTCTCTCTCTTTCTCTCCGTTCCTCTCTCTCTCTCCCCGTTCCTCTCTCTCCCCTTATTCTCTTTCTCTCTTTAGCTCTCTCTTCTCTCTAAATCTTTCTCTCTAGCTCTCTCTTTCTCTGTAAATCTTTTTCTTTCTAGATCTCTTTCTCTGTTTAACTTTTTCTCTCTCATAAATAATTATATATATATATATATATAATATATATGTTGGTGCATGTGCTCGAGTTTATTCTGGATATAGTAACTTTTCAAAGATTTAGGCGAGTGTCCCGCCTCATTTTGGGTTTCCCCGTTTTGACAGGTCGACTATGTATTCTATTTAGTATTTGATTGTATTTATATTCATATTTTGTATTGGGCTGTGTTCTCATATTTGTATATGGCCTAGTGCCCAGAATTGTACATGTATATGCCTATGATGAAATTTGTACTAGGATAGTTTATTTCTTGCACATATGCCATGCCTGAGATATGCTCTTTTACTGCTTTATATCATGCGTGACCGACCCTTCGTGGTCGTTTAGCCTCTGGGCTCTCTACTCAGCCTCCGGGCTCCACCACTCTATGGTAATCTAGATATTATCACGCTTATATGTATGCTCATGTGGTACTAACATTACAGGTACCCTTGTATCGACTCTGAGTTTTTGCCCACTCCCAGGCTAGCTACCCAATTTGTTTTAGGCCTTCCACCCTTATGGGTTTCGTGGTAGCTACCGAGAGTGCTCCTAGACCCCAAGCGTACTCTAGCCCTCGGGCTCTCGTCCACTTCCTCAAAAGAGGAGTGTGCTTAGACTGTCAGGTTTCGCATGCTCCGCCTGGTAGGCATGTTTAACACTCAGCGCTTTATCACTAAATTCGTGTAGGTGGAACTCCGTCAGATTTTAGACTCATCTTTTAAGCCGAGTTATTCCAGTAGCTCCGTCAAGCGCTCTAGAGGTTAAACACTGTTTGCTGTTCGCGCCACCAGCTTGCTTAACTTCACTTGGATGTTAGCTTTCTTGCTAATTACATGCTTTCTAGTTTATCTATTCTTTTATAATAGTTATGAAGAGTTTGAAATCTTATTTACACTGTTTTCCTAAGACTGCATGGTTTTCTGGTATTCGTACTGATCTCTTATATTGGTACTGTTTTCCTGTATCGCTTGACATGCTTTCACCTGATGTGCTAACATTTATCATGTTGTCTCTTATCACCCTCCTGTCATGCTATCACCTGACATATGGCATGATATACTTGACTCTTATAATTATCACGATAAAATGATAACTTGACATCTTGACTACATCTTGATATATCCTGATATATTCCAGTATAAACCGTACTCCTGATACACATGTACTCCTGATACTCCTGACTTGTTCCTACTCATTCTTGTAATCTGATGATTATCTAATAAAGTATAAAAAGGGACAACTTATATTGGGTCGGGAAAAACTTACAGATATCAATATATGTTCTTGTTTATAGTGGTATTAGGTATGTTATGTAACTAAAACTTCCATTTTGACCTGAGGGCCTCCAGGTGACCGAGGGGAGCACTGGCTTCCTCCTTCCTAGTACTATCTTGAAAAGGGCATCCTATAAGACCCTCCTATATGCCTTATGGCCGGTTCCGCATACCAGCAACAGAACACCTTGGACCATAGTCCCGGGCATGCACGGGACCCACTGTAAATATTATTCATTGATACCCCCATTGGTTTCCAATAATAACCTTGTTTTACTTAAATGTGAATATATGTGTGCTGGGACGTTAGTCCATATACCTAGACATCTGGGTAGGATGAGTAATAATAATAAAAGATACCAACTAATAATTCGTTGTATGTTTTGCAATTCGGGTTGTATTAACTTAGCTTACAATGACGTGAGATATACGGTATATAGATGAGCGTTTCCTTATTTGGATTATTTCTTTGACGTACTTATCTCATAAAGTTGTAAACTGGGTATGTATTGCTGGTTTTGCCATATTTGCTTTCATCATATTTTACTTCGAATTTTTGATTTTGTTATTATTATTATTATTATATTATATATGTTTACATCTTGGCTTACCACTCGTGTTCTATTTCACCAGTCTTCTGCTCTTATCATATTATACCATGCATGTTCCCTGCTTGATATAATTTACTATCTCTCTATGCCTGTGCTCATGACTCGATTTCCAATAAATGCTCTTTTGATTCAGATTTATCGATACACATGCGCTTATCCCTGCACACCACTTGACATTCACCATATCACTCATTGGGGAGTTTCTGACTCCCCTGGATCTACATGTCCAGATCTCAGAGCTTGGAGCTTGTGAATTTTTCCTATTGCTGATTAGAGATGCACAGCTGTAGCATGGATCATCGACAAACTATCTGAGGCCCTATCCTTCCAAGTCCCTGCTCGTCTCTCGAGTTTTTCCTTCTGTAACTCATGAGCGCCTTTTGTACTATACATATTTGTATATCTCTTTTTATTCTTGCAATTGCACCTATTGGTGATGTAATATTCTTATAATATTGTGTCGCATCCTGTGATATCTTTATAATTGTACTCATATATTAGAATGTATAATGCACCACGTATTTTTTAACTCTGATTCTTACCTGTACTGATGTTTAGCATATATATGTGAGGGTATTTTCGACCTACATATATACGTCGCAGTAACATCTCCGTACTCTCAGGATCGGGGCGTTACAAAGGAGGTGAATGCTAGAGGCGTGATATTAACTTAGCATATAGGAGATCTTATTTTCATCAAGAAAACTGAGAAAATCACTGTCATAGGTTTAATATTAATTTAACAACGAGGTGAATGCGATAGGTGTGATATTAACTTAGCATTTCACATCTTGGCTTCGACGAGAAGGATCGAGGGAGGATCATTGTCATAAGTATAGTATTTAACTTAATAATGAAATGGATACTAGAGGTGTGATATTTAACTTAGCATCGAATGTCTCATTTTCTATGGGAAAATCGAGAGAATCACTGTCATAGGTGTAGTGTTAACTTGACAGGGATTTATATTACATTGTGAGCAATTTTAGTCAGAGGTGTGATATTAACTTGACCGAAAGATTTTGTGATTTGAGCAATTTGTTAGACTTGTCAATCTATTGAAGAGAATTAACAAGTTGAAATTTTTATCTGCTAGGGATATTGAAGGAAATCACTATTAGAGGTATAATATTAACTTAATAGCGATTTCGATTGCGATATGAGCAATCTTGGTCAGAGGTGAAGTATTTAACTTAACCGAGATATTTTGCAATTTCAGCAATTTAGTAGACTTGTTATTCTACTGAAGAGAATTAACAAGTTAAAATTTTATTCGCTAGGGATATTGAAGGAAATCGCTGGTAGAGATATAATGTTAACTTAACAGTAGGGTATGTCAGAGGTATAATATTAACTTGACATGCTTGATTTGTGATTATTTCACTGGAGAAACAATTACAACTTTTTTGAGGTCTTACCATTTCATGGACAGGAATTGGTAAGGGATTTTAGAAAGGAACGCAAGATCAGGTCTTTTAGGATTTTTAGCAAACTCTCAGCTATCAATGGATTTGGTATGCCTTTATGAACGGCAAAAAGCATGCACAAAAATAAGTAAAGGAGTGATGGTCGATATTATTGCCTTTTATGATTCTTCCGTAATAGCAAAGTGGCTACACGGATCGTATCCACAAGGAGGGAGAGCGTGGAAGCTTTGCTGCGGCTTCTTTGTTGAAAGTATAGAGAAAGTTCTTTATTTCAAAATAAAGAATTAAAAAGAAAACAAGTATTGTTTCAAAAATTTCTTGAATTTTGTTGATGTTTGTAAAGATGAGATTTCTTAAAGGTAAAAACGCGTGGCTAACTTTCTACTAAGTGCTCCCACTAATCTCTAACTTCTTAAAGATATAGCCTCACAATGGATCATAGGCAATCATAACCCTTATGCATAGGAACTATTCATGTTGGAGATCGAATGAAAGTTCTTCCTTTAACTTAGCTTTACACGGCAAAAACTTGAACATTCCCTTATCAAAATCCAATTGAAGGCGAGAATAAGGGAAGAAACAAGTGCACTAATGGTCTCGGCAAAGATTAATAGGAATATCTCTACTCACGAAAACAAGTAAAGTTTACAATCTATAGATCATCAAAAACCGTTAAGCATGAAATATAATAAAAATACTTGTAAGTAAGTTAGAGTTAGAACCCTCGTTTTAAGATGTCATAGCTCTTATTTGTACAAGGCTTGTTTGACACTATTGACTCATTTGGGTTATCAATCAAGTTGTTAGAGATTAGTGGGCTAGTAGTTAGTTAGCCATGCAATAAAAAAAATTAGCTAGACATGAGTAAGAAAATAAAACAATAAGAGAGAAGAAGTAAAGAGAAGGTGTATTATACTAAAACAAGAAAGTAAAGAGCAAATAAACATATCAAGTAATGGAAAGAAGAAAGAGAAGTATTACTTATTTAAGATTGTCAACTTCAAATACAACTTATACACACTCCCTTTCACTCTAATGGCTAAACTAAGCTAGAAGAAGAAGAAAACACAAAACAACCACAACTTCTAAAAATAAATTAACAACACCTATCAAAACTTGAGATATCTCCTTCTGAAGAACCCCAAGGGGGTATTTATAGGCACCAAGAGAAAGGGGGCCAGGGGTAAACCCTGGCCCAAAGCACTGGCGCAGCCGTGCCAGTATGGCCGTGAAAACGTGACAAAAGCCGCGTTTTCGTGCCTGTACCAGAGCGGCGTGCGCAGCGCCGCCTGCTGTACGTTGTCGCTTCGGTCCCCTATCGCCTGTACCTTCTGGATTTCTGATTTGAGCACCCAGGTCTGCTAGAATCACCCTCTAAGGTCAATGGCTATCTTGTAGGCCTTTAATCACCCAATAAATGGTGATTATAGGTCTTCTTCTTCATTCCACACCATGGACCTAGGATTACACAAGCAAACCATTATCAGTAGTATTTTATATAAAATAAATGTGAAGATGTAAAAATTATGCAATAATAGAGACTAATCACATCCCCACACTTATCTTTTTGCTCGTCCCGAGCAAAACAAAAATTAGAGAATTATTACACCACTTTCGCAGGTGACGCGATTGCACTGAGCATATGTAACAAGCCTTTAAACCTCTAGGATTCCCTTAGAGGAGGAGTGTTGTCTCCTGAGGGTTTTCAGCGGATTGCACCCATAAAATCCAACAAATGAAGAAAAATGTTAGTTATGAGAAAACCTCTTTCAAGAAAAAGAACTTTTAATCATCTAAGTAAAAATGACCGAATGATTATAAGAATTAGATCTAACCCTCATAAGTCCTCCTATACTTTAGCCTCATAAAAGAAGAAATCATGGTTTCCATTTTGAACTTAAAAGGATCTTGTACTTCTAACTCATTCTATTATTTTGCTTTAATAGATATGCATCATGTTTAAGTGTGATGTGCTTGGGATTTCTCAACTCAACTTTGAATGTCATTTAATTTTATTAATGATTATCTAGATGTTTATTCTTGATTTATTTAGGCTTTCTACTTTACTCGTGTAACACATATCAAAGCGATGACTCCTAAACCAGATGGTTTTAGGGCACCAGGTGAAAAAACACCCCTCGGGTCAAATATGCAAGTATAGTAGGTCATGAAATCAATATTTATTTATTTTCCTTTAAGCATGAATAAGCATGCTTGTTGAGGCATAATTATCCAGCTTAATGGTTTTTTTTTATATGTCATTCAAAGTTGTGTCTCTAAATCCCAAGCGTGTGTGTGTGGTTTATGCATATTCTATTAAGGCTAAATAAAAGATATGAGTTATTTTCCTTGTCCCTCCCAACTCTAAGTCAAACCAATATTTTTTTATTTAGGCTAAAATAAAGATTCCTTACTAAGATTCTCTAAATTCTTACAACCTTTTGGTATTTTCATAAAGAGTATAAAAATTCTTTTTTCGTCCTGGACGGTTTTTTTTTTGGAAAGAAGAAAAGAAAGAAAGTTAGCACCCCCCATACCTATCTAATGCATTGTCCTCAATGAATGTCATATAAATATAAATGCAACAAATAGGGGAAAGAAATGATATTACTGTCTCCGCCAAATCGGGCCGGCCGAAGTGCTAAAAGGCTAAGGGGGAGAGTAAAAATAGGGGTAGAAAAAGAAATTTCCAAAAAGGTTATTTACAAGTATACAAAGGGTGATTATATCATATAAACAATAATTATACAGAACCCCTAATCTCTTATTATTATTATTATTATTATTATTATTATTTATTTTTAGTTGTGGTGTGTGGATGGCTATGGTCACGTGTATGATGGAGCGAAAAGACTCAGGACAACTTTAGCTTGTGCAGCGGTCAGGAATGGCATCAGTTTTTGCCCATTCATTTTGAATTCCTTATTACTCTTTGGATCAAAAATTACCACAACACCGTGTGGAAAGACTGTGCGCACAATGAATGGTTCAGCCAATGAGTTTTTAGCTTCCCCGCGAAAATGTGAAGCTCGAGTTGTATAGCAGAACATTTCCCCCTCGGGCAAAGTTTTTCCGATTTATGATCTGGTCATGAAAAATTTTAGTTCTACCTTTTGTGATCCGTGCATTCTCGTAAGCCTTATTCTGTATTTCTTCCAACTTTGAAATCTACAATCTCCTTAGTTCACCGGCTTTAGTCAGATCAAAATTGAGTTGCTTAATAGCCCATAGGGCTTGGTGTTCTAACTCGACAGGCAGATGACAGGCTTTTTCAAATACAATTCTATATAGGGACATCCCCAGGACTGTCTTAAAAGCAGTTCGATAAGCCTATAATGGATCGTTTAGCTTGACCGATCATTCTTTTCGGTTTTGTCTAACTGTCTTTTCCAAAATAAGCTTTATTTGTCGATTAGTCACTTCAACTTGCCCATTTGTTTGGAGATGATACGGAGTGGATAACTTGTGATTGATGGAGTATTTTCGCATCAGAGCTTCAAAAACTCTATTGCAGAAATGTGACATATTATCACTAATTATAGCTCGGGGGGTGCCAAATCGGGAGAAGATATTTTCTTCGAGAAATTTGATAACCACTTTGTTTTCATTGGTCTTAGTAGGCACGGCTTCTACCCATTTCGAGACGTAATCCACTGCAACCAAGATGAACTGGTTGCTAAAGGAATTTGGGAATGGTCTCATGAAGTCAATACCCTAAACATCAAAAATTTCAACTTCAAGAATCAAGTTTAGGGGCATCATGTCTCGTCTCGAAATTTTCCCAGTCTTTGACAATTTGCACATGACTTACAAAAGTGGAATTGAACAAAGTGGGCCAGTAAAGCCCACTTTGTAAAACTTTCTCTGTGGTTTTGTGGGGACCGAAATGTCCTCCACATTCAAGTTCATGGCAGAAGCTGAGCACACTCCTCTGTTCCTCTTCTGGTATACATCGTTGAATAATCTGATCAGGATAATACTTGAAGAGATACGACTCTTCCCAGAAGAAGTGCCATACTTGGGCAAAGAAGTGACTCTGGTTTTGCTTTGTCCATTCAACTGGTAATTATCCAGTGGCCAGATAGTTGACTATGTCCGCATACCATGGTTCCTTGAAAATGGCCAGGATGTGCTCATCTGGGAAATCCTCATTGACTAGAGCTTGTATTATAGGTGCATTAGGAATTCTTGACAGATGATCAGCTACTATATTTTCTATACCTCTTTTATCTCTATACCTCTTTTATCATGAATTTTCAGATTAAATTCTTGAAGCAGAAGGATTCACCGAATTAATCGGGCTTTAGCTTCTTTCTTGGTCATGAGGTATTTTAATGCTGAGGGATCCGTGAAAATCATAGTCTTTGATCCTAGCAAGTAGGGTCAGAATTTTTCTAACGCGAAGACAACGGCCAAGAATTCCTTCTCGGTCATTGTATAATTCTGTTGGGCGTCATTCAGGGTCCTACTCAAGTAGTAAATCACGTGCTGCCTATTGTCGATGCGCTGTCCAAGAACGGTGCCTATAGAAAAATCAGAGGCATTGCACATGATTTCAAACAGTTGTGCCCAATCCAGAGCAAAAATAATAGGCGTAGATACAAGGTCTTGCTTAAGTTTGTCCCACGATTTGAAACATACATCGTTAAAATCAAAGGGCACATCCTTTGTGAGCAGGTTGGTTAAGGGCCTAGCGATTTTGCTAAAATCCTTAATGAACCATCGGTAGAACCCAACATGCCCCAGAAATCTGATATCCTTAATGCTTTTGGGTGGTGGAAGCTTAGCAATCACTTTTATTTTTATCTTGTCTACTTCGATTCCTCTCCTAGAAATCTCATGGCCTAAGATAATCCCCTGTCTCACCATGAAGTGACATTTCTCCCAGTTCAGAGTTAGATTCTTTTCCTTGCATCTTTGTAGAACTAAATCTAGATAATGAAGACACTGATCAAATGAATCTCCGTAGAAGGAGAAGTCATCCATAAAAATCTCTAGAAAATGTTCCACCATGTCGAACAACAGACTAAGCATGCACCGTTGGAATGTCGCCGGAGCGTTGCACAATCCAAAGGGCATGCGTCGGTAAGCGAAGGTTTCGAATGGGCACGTGAACGTAGGCTTCTCCTGGTCTTCTGCAGCAATGGGGATCTGATTGTATCACGAGTACCCATCCAAGAAATAATAGTACTCATGTCCAGCCAAGCATTCAAGCATTTGGTCGATGAAAGGTAGCAGAAAGTGGTCCTTACGAGTGGCTGCATTCAACTTTCTATAGTCAATACAAACACGAACCTTGGTAGGCAGTCTTGTTTGTACCAACTCCTTGTGCTCATTCTCTACCACCATAAAACCAACTTTCTTGGGGACCGCATGAACCAGGCTAACTCATTGGCTATCAGAAATGGGATAAATGATCCTATTGTCTAACTGTTTTAGAATTTTTATTTTTTACAGCCTCTTGCATGAGTGGGTTAAGCCTGCGCTGTAGGTCTTTCCTGGGAATCGCTTCATCATTTAAATGAATTCTATGTTAAACTAATTCTCGACTTATCCCCTTGATATCTTTCATTGTCCATCCAATGGCTTCCCTATGTCTCTTCAAAATAGACATCAAGCTATCCTCTCGTTGCTTAGTGAGATGGGATGCTATGATGACTAGCAGGGTTTCTCTTCAGCCTAAGTAGACGTATTTGAGATGTTCAGGTAAAGCTTTTTAACTCTAAGGAAGGAATTGATTCATTGGAGGTGATATCTGGAATTTTGGTCCTGTGATTAGGTACACATGGGTTTGCTGTTCAGTCCACTGCCGAATCTATGATCTGACCCAGATTGAAATCCTCAGACTCCAGATCAAACTCGCTCTCTGTTTCCATCTCTAGGCTCTCTTCTTGCTCCCTGGTCAAATTTTCAATGGATTGACCTCAAAAGTCTGATCATTTATATCCTTGTGTTGTCTTCCAAGATTGAAAACATTGACTTCATTTATCATGTCTCCAAAGGTCAATCACATGGACCCGTTCCTACAGTTGATTATCACATTAGCTGTAGTAAGGAATAGGCGCCCTTTCGACACAGGTTGGGTCTCGAGTTCAATGAAGTCAACAGGGTAAATGAAATCCCTGACCCAGATAAGGATATCTGTGATTTCCCCCTTGAGGATTTTCACAGATCGTTCTGCTAACTGAATAGTGCTCAAGTTGGGCTTAGCTCGCCTAACCCAAGTTGCTGGTATACAGAGAGAGGTAGCAAGTTGATTGATTGATACTTTACCTGCACACAAGAATAAAGAATTTCAGAACTTTTAAAACAGTAGTGCAATGTGCTCAATTCTACCGCTATAGAAAGTGGCTATGCGGGTCGTGATCCACAAGGAGGGACTAGCAATGGAAGCTTTTATTAAGTTCTCTTTTATGCTACTAAGAATGGTTAAAGTTCTTCTTTAAGTTCTTTAAAAGAAAAGAGAAAAGTAGAGTTACAGTTAAGTTAGAAAGAAAGTGGTAGATTGAGAAGGTAGAGAAAATGAAAGTGGATATGTACAAAGAAATTGAAAAAGATTGAAAGAAATTTAAAAGATTATGGTGTTGGTAATTTACACTAAAATTAAAAGAAAAGAAAACTAAAACCTTAAAAAATCACTTACCTCTTCAGCGCTTGCTTACCTTTGACCCGTATCGACGATGTATCTTTGCTTGAAGGCGAGCGAAGTATGACAAATAGGATCTTGGCCATTCCCGTATTACACTATGAATTGAAGGGGCAAGCTACACTACCATAGAAATAGATATCCATCACCATAATCCATCAACGGCACTTGTAAGGGCAAGGCAACTTCGAGGCTATCGGTTTCATTTGGATCCACAAACACAGAAGAGGGAAGTAAATAAAAACAAGAGTAAAGAAGAAGAAGAAACTTCGATTCGATTTAAATAACAATGGAAGAAAAGATCACTTACACCGGTATCACCTTCAGTATAAGCTTGCTCTCATTCCTCCATGAAAGTATCCTCTCCTCTTAGTAACATAAAGAAAATAAAAATTACATGAAAGAAAATACAAAACCTAAGTTACAAACTACAAATTAGCCTAAATTCTACTTTCTTCTTGGTCGTCCTCCTTTTGCCTTTGAGATTGTAGGTATTTATAGGAGAAATGTAGAGGTTATAGGGGTATGAAGATAGGAGAAGCTGGATATTTCTGAATTTGAATCCTCCCCTTATCTCCAAACTTGATTTGGTGTGGATATTCAGTTTTGATCTGCAGCTTGTTAGCGTGTTGATTGCTGAATATGACTTAACCAATAACAGAATTCGAAATAGTGATCAACTTAAGAGTTGTATCGCTTTAAGTCTTCTTTCTAGATCATCTTGAATCATTAGCTTTGAATTTCGGTAGCGAAAGTTATGATTAAAATACTAAAATATATTCAGTCAGAATTTGAGTCAAATTTGCTTCATCTCATCCGTTGATCTTCTCTCTATCCATTTATCCCTTTGAATTTGGACTCTATATTTGATGTTATTCTTGGTTGATCTTTAGATTTAACCACTTGATTCACCAAAAACTGAATTTAACTAATTGAATTTAGGATCATCCTCCTTTAACCAAATAAATCTAGTTAAATCTGAATTTAACTGATATTTATTTGATTTTATCCTCTTCCTCACCAGATTATCTTCTGCAAAATAGACATTTTAGATAAGAAATTTTGCAGATCTATTATATAATAAATGTGGAAATATAATAAAGAATAATGCAATAAATGTGAGCAATCACACCCCACACCTATCTTTTGCTCCTCCTCGAGCAAAGCAACAAAACTAAATAAAAAATTACTAGACCACTTTCGCAGGTTACGCGATTGCACTGAGCATATGCAACAAGCCATTAAACCTCTATGTTTCCCCTAGAGGACAAGTATTGTCTCGTGAGGATTTTCAGTGGATTGCACCCATAAAATCCATAAAGAAAGAAAAATAAAGTATTAGTATTTCGAAAATACATTTTGAAAGAAAAAATATTTAAAGTATTATTTTAAGAATTAAGTAATCTATAAGTTATAAAAAAATGAACTTTTCATTCCTAAACTTAGTCTTCATTCAAAAACTTGTTATCAATCAAGGCAATGAGTCAAACTGTATTTTTCATCTAGTTTATTACTTTACCCTAAGTCATATGCACCTTCGTGACCGTGAAATTTTGACTAAGGGATCTTTAACTCTAACTCTTATGCCTCATTTATTTATTTATATATTTTATTTTATTTTATTTTATTTTTGGTGGTATTATTCATTAGTTCTATTAGGCTTTCTAATTTGCCCATGCAACGAGCCTTTAATTGGTGACTCCCAAACCAAACGGTCTTAGGGCACCGGGTGAGAAAACACCCCAAGGACTTAAGGTCTCGAGCAAACAAGGCCACAAAACTAAGGATTTTATTATATGAACTGCTTTTATGCGTGAATACTTATACTTTATGAGACACAAATACCCAGCTTAATCAGAGGATTGTTATATATATATATTTTTTTTTCTTTGTCTTTTTTTTCAAACTTCTCTAATCATCTTTTGCATAAATACTAAGGCTTGCTTAAGCCAAAGCACCTAGCTAATCAATAATTATATTTGTTTTATTTTCATATATATATATATTTTAATAAGGCATAAGAATATTTGTTTTTGAACCCTAAGTGTGTAAGTGTATAAAGTGCACATATTTCATCAAGGCAAAGATCAAGACTAACTTTGACAAATTATCTTACTAACCCTAAAAATTAAACAAATAATCTTATTTTGACCAAGTATAAGAAATCCTAATTTTTATTTTCCTATTCCTTAAAATTGACTTAATTTCTTACAAAAAATATGTCAAATATTATTTCTATTTTCAAAAAGTTTTAAAAGTAAAGAAAATGTTAATTTTTTTCTTTTTTTCTTTCTTTTTTTAAATAAAAAGAAAAATCTAAGCTATGTTAGAACCCTCCCCCACACCTATCTCATGCATTATCTTCAATGTATGAATTAATGCATAGATGCATGAAAAAGAAGAAAGGGAAGAAAAATATTACCTTAAGGTGGTGGTTCTGGTGGTGGTCTGATTGGTCCACGAAATGCGGCCCAATTTAATTTACGTGAAGTTCAGAGCAACTCACCAGAAATCTCTCTAATATAACCCACTAAAATGATATATACATGAATGATTTTTATTAAATATTTTACCCCATCTAATTTTCAAATTTCATAATTAATTTGGGAGTCAATTTTATCAACACCCTTGTCCCAAAATGGAGTGTGAAAAAATGGAATGATTGACTTGGACTTAGGAAGTGCGGGAACTAGTACCGACTCAGGAAAGTGACTTAGTGAAGTAAAGGTTCAGGAGTCGAGATTGGTTCGGGAAGTGGGTCCAAATCAAGAAGTTGAAACTCAAGTCCACATTCATTTCCCAACAACGGAATGTGACTTAACATTGGTGATTCAAGTTCAAGAATGACAGGTGTGGGAATCGAAGCTGACTCTAAAATATTACTCAAGTTGGGTAACAAAATAGGAGTCAATATTGATTTAGGAATTTGAACTGGATCAGAAATTTGAGAATCAAGGTAAAATTTCTCATTGAGTTCAATTTCATAGAAATGAGAACTTGTCAATTTGTCAATGGGACTTTCAAAAGTATGAAATTGGTCAAGTTCAATATGATGATCACCAAAGATGGGCGATTCAATTTCATGATGAACTGGCACAAGATCCAATGTTGACTCGAGAAAAAGATTGAAATCAGGTAAAGTCACCGGAGTCATTATTGAATCAGGAAGTAGAATTTGGATCACCGAGTTGGGGTTTAGGATCATATTCATTCTCAAGTTCAATTTCAAGAAAGGGATAACTTGCCAAACTGTCAATATTATTTTCAAAATTTGGAGTTTGGGCAAGTTCAAATGGTTATGCTGAAATGGAATCTTGTTTTCTAAAACGACATGATTCTTGGGCTCTAACAGAATGGTTAGCAACATCAGAAATGGTCAAACGGTGAGAATAGAGAGTTTGGACCATCATATTTATGTCACGATTACGAGCGATTTGAGCTGAGTCATGGCTTCAAGCATCTTTTCATAGTTGATTAGTTCATCGTTTTGTTGCGATTGGACTTGAAAAGATGAAGTTTTGTTTTAGAATTTATGGTAAAATTGTGAGTCCGTCAGATTTTGTGATTGTTGCATGAACTCACGCATACTCATTTTCAAGATTGATGGTTTTCTATTTTGAACTGGTGGAACTGAGTATGAATCTTTGAAATATTATGGACAAGGTGGATAAGGAGGATAAGTTGGTTGAAAATTGGACTCGGGCGAGGTGAATCCCCCTTGGCTCTGTGAAGAGTTGAAATTATTTTAGAAATTATGGTCATAAGATTGGGGGTATGGGATATATTGATTCGGATAAGACCAATCCGGCACACTAGGTTGGTTAAAGTTATGATATGCCGGGTTGGTAATATCCAAAAAAGAGGGCGGGGTGTAATATGGATTCATTAAAGTTGAAACAACTATTGTTATAAGCCATATCACACAGGAAATGTCAAACACGAACAAAGAAAAACATACAAATAAGCAAACAAATAAAAAGAAAAGGAATCTAACCTAAGTTAAGGTAAACCTTAGACCTAGACGACTCCTAACTGGTTAGATTGTCCACGGTGGTTATATTGTCAAATTTGATCACAAGTTAATCGGTCAGGTAGGAGTAAGATTAGTGGGAGGTATCCACACAGAAGCGACGGCCTAATTATGCCAAACTACCAGTTTTCAGGGTTTTGCCCCTCAATCTCCAACCTTAGACACCAATTTGACAAGAGTCAGATTCAAATCAACTTCCCCCTTAAGTTAGTCTCCTATTTGAGTCTGAGATCTCCCTAGGGCCAACGTCTACTCAGTTTTAGTTAGGCTTGTGTTAGTGAGTGAGGAGATTATTTGTGGGCTAAGGGAGGGTAATGACTTTCTCACCTTATCTTGTTTATAGGACAAGCCCTTAAATCAATTTAGTGCAGTGTACAAGCATATAGAAAAAAGTAATGCTCAAGCTATATTTCATACAAGAATGAACCTTATACTAAACGCAATGCACACATACCTTGGCTCCAGCACTCTTCAACAGTAAATAGAAAATGTAATGAAATAGACACGTGTGTAAATGCAAAGTCTAAATAATTTTTAGCATTTATAATCAACTTTTTACTGCTGTGTTAGAAATGTATATGCAGTGAGTCAAAAAAGAAAATAAATGCTACAGAGATTAAACTATGCAATTCAGCTAACCTGCAGAAAATACAAATTAGTAATTCACTCAGATTGCCACAGGAATGTAGCAAATCTGAGGGCTTCTGGGCTCTGCTTCTTCAGCAGAGTCTAGGACCACTTATATGTCCACTGCAGCAAAAATTTCTTATTAAATTTATACACCAAAAACAAAGAAGAAAGTTAACAAAAGATGTAAATCTAAAAAGAGAATAATTTACCGTCCCTCTCGGTAACGGCGCCAAAATTTGATTGAGTTTTGACCTGCACACAAATATAAAATTTCATAAATACAAAATTGAAGTGCAAGGTGCTCAATTCTACGCTATAGCATGTGGTTATGCGGGTCGTGATCCACAAAGAGGGAGTAGCGATGGAAACTTTTTAGTAAGTTCTCTTTTATACTACAAAGAATGGGTGAAGTTCTTCTTTTGTTCTTTAAAAAGAAAAGGAAAATTAGATTAAAGTGAGTTAGAAAGAAAGGGGTAGATAGAGAAGGTGGAGAAAATGAAAGTGAATATGTATAAAGAAATTGAAAAAGATTGAAAGAGATTTGGAAGATTGTGGTGTTCGTAATTTATACTAAAATTAAAAGAAAAGAAAACTAAAACCTAAAAAATTTACTTACCTCTTCAGCGCCTGCTTACCTTTGACCCGTATCGATGATGTACATTTCCTTGAAGGCGAGCGAAGTATGATAAATAGGATCCTCCCCATTCCCGTATTACACTATGAATTGAAGGGGCAAGCTACACTACCATAGAAATGGATATCCATCACCATAAGCCATTAACGAAACTTGCAAGGGCAAGGCAACTTCGAGGCTATCAGTTTCATTTGGATCCGCAAACACATGCGGGTCGTGATCCACAAGGAGCGACTAGCGATGGAATCTTTTTAGTAAGTTCTCTTTTATGCTACAAAGAATGGTTGAAGTTCTTCTTTTATTCTTTAAAAAGAAAAGAAAAATTAGGTTAAAATGAGTTAGGAAGAAAGTGGCAGACAGAGAAGGTGGAGAAAATGAAAGTGAATATGTACAAAGATATTAAAAAAGCTTGAAAGAGATTTAGGAGATTGGGGTGTTGGTAATTTATACTAAACTTAAAAGAAAAGAAAACTAAAACCTAAAAAATTTACTTACCTCTTCAGCGCTAGCTTACCTTTGACCCGTATCGATGATGTACCTTTGCTTGAAGGTGAGCGAAGTATGACAAATAGGATCTTTCCTATTCCCGTATTACACTATGAATTGAAAGGGCAAGCTACACTACCATAGAAATGGATATCCATCATCAGAAGTCATCAACGACACTTGCAAGGGCAAGGCAACTTCGAGGCTATCAGTTTCATTTGGATCTACAAATACAGAAGAGAGAAGTAATCGAAAACAAGAGTAAAGAAGAAAAAAGAAACTTTGATTCGATTCAAATGACAATGGAAGAAAAGATCACTTATACCAGTGTCACCTTCAGCACAATCTTGCTCTCATTCCTCCATGAAAGTATCTTCTCCTCTCAGTTACATAAAGAAAATAAAAATTATATTAAAAAAATAAAAACTTAAGTTACAAACTACAAATTAGCCTAAATTCTTCTCTCTGCTTGATCATTTCCCCTATAGCCTTTGAGATTGCAGGTAGGAAAACCTGGATATTTCTGAATTTGAATCCTCCCCTTATCTCCAAACTTGATTTGATTTCGATATTCAGTTCTAATCTGTAGCTTGTTGGCGTGTTGATTGCTAAATATGACTTATCAAATGATAGAATTAGAAAGAGTAATCAATTTAAGAGTTGTAGCCCTTTAAGTTGTATTTCTGGATCATCTTGAATCATTAGATTTGCATCTTGGTAGCGAAAGTTATAATTAAAATACTAAAATATATTTAGTCAGAATCTGAGTCAAATTTGCTTCATCTCATCCATTGATCTTCTTTCATCCATTTATCCCTTTGGATTTGGACTCTGTATTTGATGTTATCCTCGGTTGATCTTTAAATTTAACTACTTGATTCACCAAAAACTAATTTAACCAATTGGATTTGGGATCATCCTCCTCTAATCAAATAGATCTAGTTAAATCTAAATTTAACTGATATTTGTTTGATTTTATCCTCTTGCTCCCCATGATTATCTTCTGCAAAATAGACTTTTAAGACAAGGAATTTAGTAGATTTATTATATAATAAACGTGAAAATGTAATAAAGAATAATGCAATAAATGTGTGCAATCAATGATACTTGCTTACAAGTCAAGGAGTACTCTGCTAATTTCTATTTGTCTTATGGTGTGAGAAATTATGGGACATCCGAGATCTTTGTATTTCACTAGAATAGGTCCAGACAGAATTTTGCTTATATTGGTTGCCAAGAACACTTTCTTGGGCACATTCGTCTTTCGCTTCTTCGTGCACATATCCTTAAGAAATTTAGCATATACTGGGACTTGTTAGATAGCATCAAGAAGTGGCACGTTTAATTTAACCTGATTAAACATCTCAAGTATCTTTTTCATGTGCATGTTTTTGTTATTGTTCCTAAGCTATTAGGAAAGGGTGCTACAGGCTTGTGAACTTCATCAGTAACTGTGTCCTTATAAGACGTTTGCGGAGCAGATTGGGAAGAACTAGCAGATGTGGAGGCAGGAGCAGGATCAACGTGGGTAGAATTTTTCTACTGGTAGACCTGGTTGTCCACCTTCTTTCCTGATCGAAGTGTATGAACATCATTGCACTAGTAGATCTGAGAATCTTGAACTTCATAAGCTTGATTGGAATTCTTAGGGTTGACTAGCTCTGACTAGGTAAAGTATCTTTTGATCTTTCACTTAGAGGGCTAGCTAATTGATTCATCTGCATTTCCAATCTCGATATAGCCTGCAAATGATTGCTCAATATTTGTCCTTGATTTTGCATGAAAGCAGTTTGGGATTTCATAGAAGCCTCCATACTCTCCTCCAATTTACTGAATTTCTTTTCCATTGGTGAACTTTGGAAGGAGGAAGATGGAGCTTGACTAGGAAAATTTCTTTGATGATTGGGATGGTGAAAATTATTGGAAAAATTAGGCCTGGGAAAATTGTTCTGGGCCCAAGAGAAGTTTGGGTGAATTCTCTAATCGGGATTGTACGTCTGTGAGTACGAAATATGTTGCAGCCTTGAGTAAGCCGCATTCATGTGTTCTGGCGGTACTTGATGAGTCTAGAAAACAGGACACTCTTCAAAAATATGGTTTGGTGCCTGACAGTATGAACAACCCAGATTGTGAATTGGTGGTGAGTTGATTTGGTTGACATTGGCTGACTCTTTTGTCTCTAAAACCTCTATTCTCCTCATCAGAGTTGCTATCTTAGCTTCAGTAGCTATGGATGATTCTAAAGATAGGAGGCCTCCCTTTGAAGCGATAGACTGTGAATTCCTTGGTTTTTCTGAGGTTGGCTCCCATTGCAGAGTTTTCTCAGCTAGATCTTCAAACAAATCTCAACCCTGATTTTTATCCTTTTGCAAAAACCCTCCCTGACATATGGTTTCTAATAAGATTTTTATTTAATGATCCAAACTATCATAGAGAATCTGGCACTGATGCCATTTCTCTACACTATGATGAAGGAACTGAGCTAAGAAATCTTTTGAATCGCTCAAAGTATCTCCAGAATGGTTTGCTCTGTTCTTGCCTAAACTGCATGATATTCTTTCTAATGAGGGAATTCTTGTGAATGGGGTTGAATTTCTTCAAGAAGGCCTTGATGAAACCATCCCACATTGTAACTGAATCTACAGCCAATATTTACAACCATTTTAGCTAAGTCCTTTAGGGAGAAGGGAATGAAACATAACCAAACGTCATCATCTCCTAGCTGGGGAATGCGCATCATGATGCATACTTCTTCAAATTCCCTAACAAAGAAGTATGCATCCTCTGATTCCAAACGTGAAATTTTGGAAGAGTGTTTATGAATTGGGGTTTCAACTCAAAGTTATTTCGATTCGCCTCAGGAAGTTTCATAGGAGATGGCAGAGAGGTTCTGATCGGGTAAAACCTGTCCTGTAGTGATGCCATCATCGGTTCTGAAAGCAGGGTGAGAAGTGTTTCTAGTTAATTGATCGTGAAATGAAAGTGATAAGAATTACCGTGTAGCTTTGGGCTAACAGGTCATGTCCACGAGGAGAAATGTGATAGAAGCTTTTCGGTGTTTTTGTTTAGAAAGCAAAGAATGGTGTTTATTTTTTAGTTGAGAAGAGAATGGAGAGAAGGGAAATGATTTAAAGAAAAACTTAAAACTTAGAGAAGACTTTGAAAAAGGTGATCTATAAAAAATGATGAAGATTGTTTGGTTGTTTTTAATATAGGAAGAGATCTGGGTTCACTAATTTTTTACTCAACTACTTACTTATCTAAAGAACATTTTGGTACATCACTTTTATCATAGGCAAAAACTTTTAGTTTCTTTTAATATCCAAGTAAAACAAATAAGATGATTTTGGTTTAAATCTTAAGGCCTTTCTTGCACATCATTAAAAAGAGAATGTTAAACCATCAAATGCGAAGAAGCAAGTATGGAATAAAAACATCTTAAAGATATTTGTGTTTTGAAAATTCAAGTTTAAAAGAAAAACATCCTCATGAGCTTTCAAGAACAAGGTTTAATTCATGCATTTTTATGATTCAAGAGAGTCGCTTTCATAAAAATCAAGTGAGAGAAAGGTGGTAGAAGAGATTAATTAGTTAGCCCAAAAAATAAGTTTAGCTACTCATGAATAATGCAAAACAAGACATGAAAACAAAATAAGACATACCCGTGAATTGAAGAAGAAGAAGAGTCGCTTTGAACCTTTATTGATGTCACTTCAATTTTCAGATTACAATCACTCTATTCCTCTCTCTCACTGGTATTTGGACTGAACTACAAATTAAAAAATAGAGATACAACTTCTCTATACTATATAACAAAGAACTTAAACCTTAAAAATGAATAAGAAATTTAATCCTAGTATTCACTCCATTTTTCAATACAAAACTCTGCCTTTTATATGCTAAAACCCAGAGGGAAAGGAGTGAGGAGATAAGGGGAGCGTTAAGGGGAGCAAACGCTCCCCTTATCTCCACCAACAAGCCACAGATCCGCGACTTTGGCGGCGGATCTGCGGCTAGGATGTGGCCAAATGGCCACATCCTGGTGGAGATCTGGCTTGCATGGGATTTGGCTCCCTTTTGTCTAGCTGGATTCACTGTTTGGCTCTGATTCTAATCTGATCTTCGGTGATTCTCAAGCTAACCGATTTGGATTCTTATAAAACCAAATTAACCGATTTTCAACCTCCCTGATCTGCCATAATTTGCCCTGATATTCTGATTTTGAATTAATTCTGAATTAAATCAGAATTTGATGGGCTTTTGGGCTTGTTTTTCTTCTCTTTCCTTAAGCAATGGGCCTGCGCTTAATAAAGAAAAATAAGACTTTCTTAATAGGATTTATTAGATAATAAACATGATAATATGACAATATATGTGACCGATCACACCCCACACTTATCTTTTGCTCACCTTCAAGCAAAAATATCAAAACTAATCCTAATCAATTATTAGACCACTGTCGCAGGTCACTCGATTGAACTGAGCATGTGCAATAAACCATTAAACCTTTAGGTTACACCTAGAGGACGAGTTTTGTCTCATGAGGGTTTTCAGTTGATTGCACCCACAAAAATCCATAAGGAAAAGGGAAAAAATGTTAGCATTTTCGAAATGCATTTTGAAAAATAGAAAATATTTGAGGTATTATTGTAAGAGTTCAAGTAATCTATAAGTTATAGAAATATCAAACTTTTCATTCCTAAACTTAGTCTCTATTCAAAAACTTGTCATCAATCAAAATAAGAGTTAAATTGTATTTCTCATCTAGTCTATTACTTTACCCTGAGTCATATGCACCATCGTGACCGTGAAGTTTGACCATCGTGACCTTGAAGTTTGACTAAGGGTTCTTTAACATTAACTCTTATGCCTTATTTATATTTATTTTTAGTGGTATTTATTCCTTAATTCTATCAGGCTTTCTAATCTGCCCATGTAACGAGCCTTTAGTCGATGACACCCAAACCGGACAGTCTTAGGGCACCAGGTGAGAAAACACCCCAAAGGACTTAAACACTCGAGCAGACAAGGCCACAAAATCAAGGCTTTTTATTTATAAAATGTACCCCTTTTAGGCATGAATACTTATGCTCCATGAGGCACAAATACCCAACTTAATTAGAGGATTTATATATATATATTTTTTTCAAACTTATCTAATTATCTTTTGCATAAATACCAAGGCTTGCTTAGGCCAAAGCACCTAGCTAATCAATAATTAGATTTGCACATATATATTTATTTATTTATTTTAATAAGGCTAAGAATTTTTTTCTTTGAACCCTAAGTGTGTAAGTGTATAAAGTCTGCATATTTCTTTAAGGTAAAGATCAAGACTAAATTTCTTTCATCAATTTTCTTCCTAACCCTGAATATCAAACAAGTTATCTTTTTTGACCAAGTATAAGAAATCCTAATTATGATTTTCCTATTCCTTAAAATTGACTTAATTTCTTAAAGAAAAAATCAAAATATTGTTCTTTTCTTTCAAAAAGTTTCTTTATATATATAATTTTTTTTATATTAGTCATGTTAGAGCCCTCCCCCACACTTATCTCATGCATTCATTGTCCCCAATGTATGAAAGAAATGTATAGATGCATGAAATGGAATGTAAAAGAGGTGGATATATTATACAAAAAATATGTACAGCATCATGTTTCTCTCACACCTAGATCTTTTTCGGTATCATCCCTCTAGCTCTCTTCCCATCATTCCAATGGGTCCTTTTGATAGGGCATAGTGGGGAGGCCAATTTTTTTTGTCATTTTAGCTCTCTTCCTCTCCAGTCTCACCTTCTTTAGATTTTTCTTCCTCATATTTCTACATTCTGTTGGCCCGAAGGCCCATCACTCTAGCTTTGATGATGATTATCTCATATAGTTATAGTACTAATGATCTTGTATTTAATTAGTATCAGATATTTGATCAAGATCTTAGTTGGTGTTTAGTTTCAACAAAGGATTTAAAGTCAAAGTTTTGAAGCTAGCATGTGTTGATTCAGGAGCTCGCGCATCAAGATTGCATCAAGTACTCAAGAAGAGTCTAACTCATTGGATCAAGGTTTAGACCAAGTCAAGAAGGAGAAGAAGACCTTCAAGAGAAGATTTCCAAGAAGACTTGTGTCATGTTTGTAAGTGTCAAGATTTCATTTTTTAGATAAAATGTAAAGGATAAATTAGTTGGTGGATTGCTCAATTTCACATACACTCACACATAAGATATAGATGTCTTTTCATAAAAGAGTTTTCGTTTTGAAAAATATCGGTTTTATTTTAAAGCTTAAAAATATACATGTGTTTTATCGAAACTTATTTTAGAGCTTAATGTCAAAGACATAAATATTTTATCATATATGTGTAGTGGATCATATCCATACACATCAAGCTTCAAAAGTGTTTAGAATATCTTGTTTTTGTATTTGGAAAAGTTTTAGAAAAATCGTTTTTGAAAACTACAGGTTTTTGTTTAAGGCAAAACTTTTATATCACAAAAAGAGTTTAAAATGTTTGTAATATGTTTTGATCTGTTTGTATTTCAAAGTATATCAATGAACTCATTTTTGTAGAATTTATGAGAATTTATGAGATTTTATTGAAGATAAAAGACCAAGTTTTAAATCCCTAAAACCTGTGTTCTGGCCTTCTGTCGGCCGACCGCATGGTCGACCGAGCCAGAGGTCGGTCGACCGGGCGGTCGATCGACGTGCACAAACGTGCACAGCTGATTGAGGTGGAACCTGCACACAAAATACTGAATTTCAAAACTTTAAAATAGAGATGTGCAAGTACTCAATTCTATCGCAATAGGAAGTGGCTATGCGGGTCATGATCCACAAGGAGGGACTAGCGATGGAAGCTTTTCTAGCAAGTTCTCTTTTATGCTACCATTAATGGTTAAAGTTCTTTTTTAGTTTCTTAAAAGAAAAGAAAAATAAATTACAATGAAATCAAGCAGAAAGTGAGAGATTGGGAAGATGGAGAAACCAGAATTGGATATGTACAAAGAAATGGAAAAGGAGTGATAAAAGAAGTGGGTGTTGTTGGTGTTGGTGATCTAAACTAAAGAAATAAAAGAAAAGAAAGAAAAGATTAAAGAAATACTTACCTCCTTTGGTTGATGACTTACATGAAACCCTTGCATGTTCTACCTTACTTCGGAGGCGTTTAACGCATAAGCCATAAGATCGAGCTCAGTCCCCATTCGCATTACATCATCAAGACGAATAAGAATGAAATAATACGGAGTCTTGAGGAGGAGAACATCATCATGAAATATCGTTGGCACTCACACAAACATTGTTATACTGATACTTCTAGATTCACTTGAATGCTCATCATAACCAAAAGAGAAAAAATAGAAAGAAGAAGAAGGAAACAAAAGTAAAGACAAACATAAAAAAAGTTACCTTTTATTGCTTGCAGAAACGATGGATGAAAGAAGGAGGTACATCGGTGTCACTCTCAGCATAAGCCTCTCTCTCTTACTTACATGAATCTCAGTCTAAACTATACTTACAAAGAAATAAAAATTACATAAAAAGAAAACAAAGACCTATACTACAAAGAATGAAATACTGGACTAAATCCTATCTCTGCATGGTCATCCTTTGCCTTTGAGATTGCAGATATTTATAGAATAAATGCAGAGATTAGAGGAGAATGAAGATAGAGAAGCTGGCTATTTCTGAATTTGAATCCTCTCCTTATCTCTAAACTTAATTTGATGTAGATATTCAGTTCAGATCTGCAGTTTGTTGGCGTGTTGATTGCTGAATATCACTTATCAAATAACAAAATTAAAATAGTAATCAACATAAGAGTTGTAACCCTATAAGTCTGCTTTCTGGATCATCTTGAATCATCAGATTTGAGATTTGGTAGTGAAAGTTATGATTCAAATACTAAAATATATCCAGTCAGAATCTGAGTCAAACTTACTTCATCTCATCCGTTGATCTTCTCTCTATCCATTTGTCTCTGTGTATTTGATATTATCCTTGATTGATCTTTAGCTAACCAAAATGGATTTATAAAAATCTGAATTTTATCGGTTTTCATTTGGTGTTATCTTTCTGATTTGCTCTGATCTTCAGCTGAACATTTGCCCCAATCCTTGATTTGTTCTAACTAGATCTGGGATCATCCTCAGCTAACCAAATAGATCTAGTTAAATCTGATTTTAACTGGTATTTATTTAGTTTAATCATTTTTCTCTTCATTATTATCTTCTGCAAAATAGATATTTAAGACAAGAAAATTAGCAGATTTATTACACGATAAATGTAGGAGTGTAATGAAAAGAATACAAAATATATGTACGATCACACCTCCACACCTATCTTTTGCTCGTCCTCGAGCAAAACTACAAAACTAAACTAAAGATTTTTAGACCACTTTCGCAGGTCACGCGATTGCACTGATCTTGTGCAACAAGCCGTTAAACCTCTAGGTTTCCCCTAGAGGACGAGTTTTGTCTCGTGAGGATTTTCAGTGGATTACACCCACAAAATCCGTAAAGAAAGAGAAAAAATGTTAGTATTTTGAAAACACATTTTGAAAGAAAAATATTTGAAATATTATTGTAAGTTTTAAGTAATCTATAAGTTATAGGAAAACCAAATTTTTTATTCCTAAACTTACTCTCTATTCAAAAATTTGTTATCAATCAAAGTAAGGAGTCAAATTGTACTTCTCATCTAGTCTATTACTTTACCCTAAGTCATATGCACCTTGTGACAGTGAAAATTTTGACTAAGGGTTCTTTAACTCTAACTCTTACGCCTTATTTATTTATATATATATTTTTTGGTGGTATTATTCCTTAGTTCTATTAGGCTTTTTAATCTGCCCATGTAACGAGCCTTTAATCGATGACTCCCAAACCAAACGGTCTTAGGGCACTGGGTGAGAAAACACCCTAAGGACTTAAGGACTCGAGCAAATAAGGCCACAAAACTAAGGATTTTATTATATGAATCACTTTTAGGTGTGAATACTTATGCTTTATTAGGCACTAATACCCAGCTTAATCAGAGGATATTTATATATATATTTTTCTCAAACTATCTAATCATCTTTCGCATAAATACTAAGGCTTGCTTAGGTCAAAGCACCTAGCTAATCAATAATCAGATTTGTTTATCTTTTATTTTTTTCTTTTTTTCTTTTTATTTTGTTTTAATTTTTTTTAAGGCATAAGAATCTTTGTTTTTGAACCCTAAGTGTGTAAGTGTATGAAGGGTGCATATTTCATCAAGGTAAAGATCAAGACTAAATTACTTTGACAAATTATCTTCCTAACCCTAAAAATCAAACAAATAATCTTATTTTGACCAAGTATAAGAAATCCTAATTTTGATTTTCCTATTCCTTAAAATTGACTTAATTTCTTACAAAAAATATGTCAAAATATTGTTTCTATTTTTAAAAAGTTTTTTTAAAAGTAAAGAAAATGTTAAAAAAAATTATTTTTTTAATAAAAAGAAAAACCTAAGTTGTGTTAGAACCCTCCCCCACACCTATCTCATGCATTGTCCTCAATGTATGAATTAATGCATAGATGCATGAAAAAGAAGACAGGGAAGGAAAATACTACCTTAAGGTGGTGGTTCCGGTGGTGGTCTGATTGGTCCACGAAATGCGGCCCAATCGACTTTGCATGGAGTTCGGAGGAACCCACCAGAAATCTCTCTAATATAACCCACTAAAATGATGTATTCATGAAGGATTTTTATTAAAAATTTGACCCCATTTAATTTCCAAATTTCATAATCAATTTCGGAGTCAATTTTGTCAACCACGTTGTCCCAAAACAGAGTGTGAAAAGATAGAATAATTGACTTAGACTTAGGAAGTACGGGAACTAATACCGACTCAGGAAAGTGATTTAAGTCAAGTAAAAGTTCAGGAATCGAGATTGGTTCAGGAAGTGGGTCCAAATCAAGAAGTTGAAACTCAAGTCCACATTCATTTTCCCACAATGGAATGTGACTTAATATTGGTGATTCAAGTTCAAGAATGACAGGTGTGGGAATCAAAACTGACTCTAAAATATTACTCAAATCGGGTAATAAAATAGGAGTCAATATTGATTCGGGAATTTGAATTGGATTACAAATTTGAGAATCTAGGTCACATTTCTCATTGAGTTCAATTTCATAAAATGAGAACTTGCCAATTTGTTAATGGGACTTTCAAAAGTGTGAAATTGGTCAAGTTCAATCAAATGATCATCAAAGATGGGTGATTCAATTTCAGTATGAATTGGCACAGAATCCAATGATGACTCGGGAAAAATATTGAAATCAGGTGAAGATACCGGAGTCATAATTGAATCAGAAAGTAGAATTGAATCACTAAGTTGAGGTTCATGATCATATTCATTTTCAAGTTCAATTTTAGGAAAGGGATAACTTGCCAAACTGTCAATGTCACTTTCAAAATTTGGAGCTTGGGCAAGTTCAAATGATTGTGCTGAAATGGAACCTTGTGTTCCAAAACAACATGACTCTTCGGCTCTAATAGAATGGTTATCGACATCAGAACTGGCCAAACGGTGAGAACATAGAGATTGGACCATCATATCTATATCATGATTACGAGTGTTTTGAGCCTGGGTCATGGCTTCTGTCATCTTTTCATAGTTGATAGGTTCATCATTTTGTTGCGATTGGTCTTGAAAAGATGAAGTGTTATTTTGGAATTGGTAGTAAAATTGTGAATCCATCAGATTTTGTGATTGTTGTTTGGACTCACGTATACTCATTTCAAAAATTGATGGTTTTCTATTTTGGACTGGTGGAACTGAGTATGAATCTTGGAAATATTGTGGACAAGGTGGATAAGGAGGGCAAGTTGGTTGAAAATTAGATTCGGGGGAGGTGAATTCCCATGGACTCTGTGAAGAGTTGAAATTATTCTGAAAATTATGGTTATAAGATTGGGGGTATGGGTTATATTGATTCGGATAAGACCAATCCGGCACATTGGTTGGTTAAAGTTATGATATGCCGGGTTGGTAATATTCAAAAAAGAGGTTAGTGTGTAATATGAATTACCATTAAAATTGGAAAAATTGTTGTTATAAGCCATATCACACAGTAAAACACAAACAAACAAAAAAACAAACAAAAAAGAAAAAAATTCTAACCTAAGTTAGGGTATACCTTTGACCTAGACGACTCCTAACTGGTTAGACTGTCCATAGGAGGTATAATGCAGACTTTGACCACAAGCTAATCAGTCAGGTCAGGGCAAGATTTGTGGGAGGTTATCCGTCAAAGACGTTCCTTAATTAAGTAACCACCAACCTTCAGGCTTTCGGCCCTTAATCCCCTTCCTAGACACTAATTTGGCAGGAGTCAAATTTCAACACCTTTCCCCCTTAAGATAATCTCCTAATTGAGTCCGAGATGTCCCTAGGGCCAACGTCTACTAATTTTAGTTAGGCTTGGGTTAGTGAGTGAGGAGATTGTTTATAGGCTAAGGGAGGGTAATGACTTCCCCACCTTATCTTGTTTATAGGACAAGTCCTTAAGTCAATTTAGTGCAGTGTGCAAGTATATAAAAAAAAGTAACATTCAAGCAATATTTTACACAAGAATGAACCTTATACTAAATGCTACGCACACATACCTTGGCTCCAGCACTCTTCAACAGTAAATAGAAAATGAAATGAAATAGACACGTGCCTAAATGCAAAGTCTAAATCATTTTTAGCATTTACAATCAACTTTTTACTATTGTGTTAAAAATGTATATACAGTGAGTCAAACAAGGAGATAAATGCTACAGAAATTCAGATTTTTAATTCAGCCAACCTGCAAAAATATAGGTTAGTAGTTCACTCACTTTTGCTACTAGAATGTAGCAAATTTGAGGGCTTCTAGGCTCTGCTTTCTTGAGCAGAGTCCAGGGCCACTTATATGTCCACTGCAGCAGATATTCCTTGTGATTAAATCTGTACAAAAAAACAAAGAAGAAAGTTAACCAAAAATGTAAACTTTTAAAGAGAGTAACTTACCTTCCCTCCCGGCAACGGCGCCAAAATTTTGATTGAGATGGAACCTGCACACAAAATACTGAATTTCAGAACTTTAAAATAGAGATGTGTAAGTACTCAATTCTATCGCAATAGTAAGTGGCTATGCGGGTCGTGATCCACAAGGAGGGACTAGCGATGGAAGCTTTTCTAGCAAGTTCTCTTTTATGCTACCATTAATGGTTAAAGTTCTTCTTTAGTTTCTTAAAAAGAAAAGAAAACTAAGTTACAATGAAGTCAGGCAGAAAGTGAGAGATTGGGAAGATGGAGAAACCAGAATTGGATATGTAAAAGAAATGGAAAAGGAGTGATAAAAGAAGTGGGTGTTGTTGATGTTGGTGATCTAAACTAAAGAAATAAAAGAAAAGAAAGAAAAGATTAAAGAAATACTTACCTCCTTTGGTTGATGACTTACATGGAACCCTTGCATGTTCTACCTTGCTTCGGAGGCGTTCAACGCATAAGCCCTAAGATCGAGCTCAGTCCCCATTTGCATTACATCATCAAGACGAATAAGAATGAAATAATACGGAGTCTTGAGGAGGAGAACATCATCATGAAATATCGTTGGCACTCACACAAACATTGTTATACTGATACTTCTAGATTCACTTGAATGCTCATCATAACCAAAAGAGAAAAAATAGAAAGAAGAAGAAGGAAACAAAAGTAAAGACAAACATAAAAAAAGTTACCTTTTATTGCTTGCAGAAACGATGGATGAAAGGAGGAGGTACATTGGTGTCACTCTCAGCATAAGCCTCTCTCTCTTACTTACATGAATCTCAGTCTAAATTATACTTACAAAGAAATAAAAATTACATAAAAAGAGAACAAAGACCTATACTACAAAGAATGAAATACTGGACTAAATCCTATCTCTGCATGGTCATCCTTTGCCTTTGAGATTGCAGGTATTTATAGAATAAATGCAGAGATTAGAGGAGTATGAAGATAGAGATGCTGGCTATTTCTGAATTTGAATCCTCCCCTTATCTCCAAACTTAATTTGATGTAGATATTCAGTTCTGATCTGCAGTTTGTTGGCGTGTTGATTGCTGAATATCACTTATCAAATGACAAAATTAAAATAGTAATCAACATAAGAGTTGTAACCCTATAAGTCTGCTTTCTGGATCATCTTGAATCATTAGATTTGAGATTCGGTAGCGAAAGTTATGATTCAAACACTAAAATATATCCAGTTAGAATCTGAGTCAAACTTGCTTCATCTCATCCGTTGATCTTCTCTCTATCCATATGTCTCTCTGCATTTGATATTATCCTTGGTTGATCTTTAGCTAACCAAAATGGATTTATAAAAATCTAAATTTTATCAGTTTCCATTTGGTGTTATCTTTCTGATTTGCTCTGATCTTCAGCTGAACATTTGTCCTAATCCTTGATTTGTTCTAACTAGATCTGGGATCATCCTCAGCTGACCAAATAGATCCAGTTAAATCTGATTTTAACTGGTATTTATTTAGTTTAATCCTTTTTCTCTTTATTATTATCTTCTGCAAAATAGATATTTAAGACAAGGAAATTAGCAGATTTATTACACGATAAATGTAGGAGTGTAATGAAAAGAATACAAAATATATGTACGATCAACAACCTTGATTGGCTGGAGAGCCTGTCGATCGACCCGGTCGACCGCCAAAGAATTTTGCTCTCTGGATCTGGCCCCGATCGACCGGCAGAGAGCTCCTGCTCTCTGTATCCAGCCTCGGTCAACTGGCCGGTCGACCAATGGCACAACAGTCAGAAATCTGACCGTTGGCCGGTCAACCAGGCGGTCGACTGACAGCAGCATCAGCTACTGAGTTGGCCTCCAACGCCCATATTTTGGGAGCCTATAAATTGGGCTTCTATTGGACTGCTTTTAACAAGATTTGAAGTGGGTTTTCAAGCTTGTTTTTGATACATCTTTTAGTGTTTATCTCCGCTTGTTTTAGAGCCAATATTTCCATATCAAAAGGAGAGTTTTTCAAGAGAGCTTTGTAAAAAAGATTTCTTGAGTTTTTCACCACAAATTCTATCCAAGTTTTTCTCACACATACTTGAGCTATCCATTTCTATATCAATCCTCTAGGGATCTTTTTTGTGAGAGAGTTTTAGGTGATCAAAGTGTTGAGATAACCAAAGTGTTCATCTTTGTATTTGAGGAGGCGAATTTGCAGGTTCGTATTGTTTCAAGTTCTTGTGGGAGCTCGGTGTACAGGTGCGGCCTCGGCAAGCTAGTGTGCTTGCGTGTGTTGTTCTTACGGGTAAAAGAGAGGGACTAGTGAGTCCAAGGAGTTCCAGTGTGAACTCGTTGTAGGTGTTGCAACACTGAGTGATCAGGTGGGATCGTTTATAGTGAAAATCCTTCATAGTGTGGAAGGCGGGGATGTAGAGCAAGGGTGCTCGAACCTCGAAACAAATCTCCCGTGTTTGCGATTGCTCTCTTTCACTATCTCTCACTTGTGCTTTTATCTCGCATGCTCTTATTATTCATATTCATTACTTGCTTGATATACTTGTGCTTAAATTGATATATGCTTGGGATTGTTTGCTCACACTTGTATTCAACAAAGAGAGCCATAGAGACACCTCAACTTTTATCTAGAGGAATCTTGAGGAGATAGTCTAGAGCCCTTCACTAGGAATTCGGCTACACTCTTGTGTTATACTTGGTGTGTTTAGCATAATAGTTTTTAGTTTGATTAAATAGTTTTAATTCCGCAATAATTCACCTTTAGATTAGCTAGTCACCCATTCTCCCCCCTCTAGGTGACTTCACATTCATTATTCAAAAATTGATTATCACCAAACTTCTTAGTTGGAACTTTCTCACTATGAATGCCTAGGAATTCTAACTTAGCGCCATACATCTCCTCAAAACTTAGGTCAATACTTTCTCTTGGTGGGTGTAATTAACCAAAGTATCCCTAGTTGGTTCATCCAAATACATGAGTTCTTCTTCGAAGAGATTTTCAAAGAGTATGTCAATTGAAGGTTCTTGAATTAAATTCTCATGCGATATATTATTGGTTGGCTCATCGAAAGTGAAGATATTCAAATCAAATTTCCCTTTTTTAATGGGTACTCTAAAATTAGGATCTCCGACACATGCCTTCTCATTAAGATTATCGCATTCATTCTTAAATAATTCATTAAGAAATAGAGACTCATTCTCTATACCTTCACTTTCTTCATCACAATTATTTTCAACAAAGTTTACCTCAAATGTTTGGTCTCTTATCTTACGAGTTTATTTTCTAGGTTGAAGACATTGACTTCTCTACTCATGTCCCCAAAGGTTAATCTCATAGACCCATTCCTACTTGATAATAGCTTTAGCATATAGCAAGGAATGGGCGCCCTAAAATAACAGGAGTTTGAGCCCTAGGATTGGATACAGGTTGTGTCTCAAGGACTATGAAATCAACTGGGTAGATAAAGTCCCCGACCCAGATAAGGACATCATTAATTTTCCCTTTGAAACTTTCACAGAACGGTCAGCCAGTTGGATTGTGACTCGAATTGGACTAAGATCGCCCAACCCGAGTTGTTGATAAACTGAGAATGGAAGCAGGTTGATACTTGCTCCCAAGTCAAGAAGTGTATAACTAATCTCGGCTTGTCCTATAGTGCAAGCAATGGTGGGACAACCCCGATCCTTGTATTTGACAGGGATTGGACCCGACAGTAGCACACTAATGTTAGTTACTAAGAAGACTTTCTTGGGTACATTAGTCTTTCTCTTCTTGGTGCACATGTCCTTAAGAAGATGTGGCTTGTTGGATGGCATCAAGAAGTGGCACATTTATCCTCACTTGGTTGAAGATCTCAATTATTTTATCCATGTGTGGATTCTGTTTGTTGGTCTTTAGCCTATTAGGAATTGGTACTATAGGCTTGTACACCTGACTGGTTGACTTATCTGTTTCAGATTTGTCAGATTTGGAAGGATTGGGACTAGATGAGGTGGATGCTTGAGTGTGATTGTGCTGACTGGGATTGGGTGGTGTTGACACTTGATTATCAACTTTCTTTCCCGACCTCAATGTATGAACAACATTACATTGATTCAATGATTGATCCTCAGCCAAATGAGCTTGTTGAGAATTCCTAGGATTCATAATTGGTTGACTGGGCAAGGTACCCTTTTGCCTCTCATTCTGTGGATTGGCTAATAGGCTCATTTGATCCTTTAGCCTCCATATTGTTTGCATGATCAGTCATTCTTCTTTCAAGTTGAGGATTCTGGAAGGAAGATGGCGGAGCTTGGTTGGGAAAGTTTTGTTGGTAATTTGAAAAATTGTTGGGATTATTGTGAGGGTGATTTGAAAAGTTGGGTTGATTATTGGAAGAATTATTGGAACGATGGAAATGGCTTTCATGGTTTGACCGTGGGTGGTCATTGTTTTGTTGGCTCCATGATAAATTTGGGTGATTTCTCCAGACATGATTATACGTTGGTGCGTAAGGATCATTGTTCAGCCTTGAAAAGGCCGCATTTATCAGTTCTGAAAAGTGTTGTTGAGCTTGAAACACAGGACACTCCTCAAACACATGATTCATGGCTTGACAATAAGTACAGCCCGGAGTTGGAATCTGATTTGGGCTGACTAGATTGACTGGACTTGGTTTCTTAGTTTCTAAAGCTTTCAGTTTTCTCGCTAGGTTAGCTAACTTAGCCTCGTTAGCTATGGATGATTCAATTGAAGGGAGACCTCCTTTTGAAGAGATGGAGTTTGAATTCCTAGAGCTTTCACTAGTTGGTTCCCATTGGATGGTCTTTTCAGCTAGATTCTCATATAAATCCCATCGTTTATTTTCATCCTTCTGCAAGAATCCACCTTGGCACATGCTTTCCAAGAGGGTCTTGGTTGAGTAGTCTAAACTGTCAAAAAGAATTTTGTATTGTCGCTATTTCTCTATTTCATGATGAGGACATTGGGTAAGGAGGTCTTTGAAGCGTTCAAAGTACCTCCAAAATGGTTCATTAGGTTCTTGCTTGAACTGTATGATATTTTTCCTAACGAGAGCAGTCTTATGAATTAGATAGAATTTCTTCAAGAAGACCTTGATGAAACCATTTCAAAATGTGACTAAGCTGTATAGCAATTTCTTGGCTAAGTCTTTAAGAGCGAAAGGGACAAATCTCAACCTAATAGCATCATCTGCAAGGTGTGGGATTTTCATCATTAAGCATACTTCCTCAAATTCTCTTATGAAGAAATAAGCATCTTTGGACTCTAATCCATGGAACTTAGAGAGTGTGTTGATGAACTGTGGCTTAAGCTCAAAGCTATGTTCACTAACCGATGAAAGTTGGATGCAGGATGGAAGTGAGGTTCTAATGGGATAGAACCTATCCTGCAAAGATGTCGGTTGAGACATAAATGAATCTAGTCTTGGTTCGAAATTGGGTGGTGATGTGTTTCTAGTCAACTTAGATGAATTAGGTTCTCTTGACCACACTTGCATACACAAACACAATCACAAACAAGTTCACCAATAGTCAACAAGAGAAAACAACCAAGCCTAGTCTAAGGTAACCTTGACCTAGACAACTCCTAACTGGTTGATTGTCCACAGAAGGTATAATGCAGACTTTGACCATAAGCTAATCAGCCAGGTCAAGGAAAGATTGGTGGGAGTTATCCACGCAAAAGCGACAGGCCTAATTAAGCCAAACCACCAGCCTTTAGGGTTTCGCCCCTCAATCCCTTTCCTAGACACTGATTTGGCAGGAGTCAAATTCTAACACCTTCCCCCTTAGGATAATCTCCTAGTGAGTTCGATATGTTCCTAAGGCCAATGTCTATCAAATTTTACTTAGGCTTAAGTTGTGCGTGCTTGGAGATGGTTTGTGGGATAAGGAAGGGTAATGACTTCCCCACCTTATTTTGATTTGAGTTTTGCCCTTAAAATTGATTTGCAAAGTGTGCAAGATATAAAAAAGTAACATTCAAAAGCAAATATTACCCAAGAATGTTTCCTAAACTATATGCTATGCATACGTACCTTGTCTCCAGCTAACGTAATTGTAAAATAAACATAATTAGACAAATGCCTAGAATGCAAGTCTAAACGTTTCTTTAAACAATTAACAATCACTCAGATTACTGTTGGATTAAAATAGGGATTGTGAATATCAAATATAGTAAGAATAATAACACAAAAAAACTTTATTTTTGCAAGCAATATGTCCTGCAAAATAGCGTTTTTTAGTAGTCCACAAATTTTCCAACTTGCGCTGCAATTTCTTGAAATTCTGTTTTCTATTTTCGAGAGTAGGGGCACAAAATAGCATCTCCTACAAAGCTTAAGTACTAAATATGAATCTTGATGTCCCTGAAACAAGACACCAAACTTGTTAAAAAAACAAATACACTGTTCCCTCCCCGATAACGGCGCCAAAAATTGATCGTGAAATGAAAGTGATAAGAATTACCGTGTAGCTTTGGGCTAACAGGTCGTGTCCACGAGGAGGAATGCGATAGAAGCTTTTTGGTGTATTTATTTAGAAAGCAAAGAATGATGTTTATTTTTTAGTTGAAAAGAGAATGGAGAGAAGGGAAGTGATTTAAAGAAAAACTTAAAACTTAGAGAAGGCTTTGAAAAAGGTGATCTATAAAAAATGATGAAGATTGTTTGGTTGTTTTTAATATAGGAAAAGATTGGATTCACTAATTTTCTACTCAACTACTTACTTATCTCAAGAATATTTTGGTGTATCACTTTTATCATAGGCAAAAACCTTTAGTTTCTTTTAATGTCCAAGTAAAATAAATAAGATGATTTTGGTTTAAATCTTAAGGCCTTTCTTAACACATTATTAAAAAAAGAATGTCAAACCATCAAGCGCGAAGAAGCAAGTATGGAATAAAAACATCTTAAAGATATTTGTGTTTTGAAAATCTAAGTTTAAAAGAAAAACATCCTCGTGAGCTTTCAAGAACAAGGTTTAACTCAGGCATTATTATGATTCAAGAGAGTCGCTTTCATAAAAATCAATCGAGAGAAAAGAGGTAGAAGAGATTAATTAGTGAGCCCAGAAAATAAGTTTAGCTACTCATGAATAATGCAAAACAAGACATGAAAACAAAATAAGACATACCAGTGAATTGGAGAAGAAGAAGAGTCGCTTTGAACCTTTATTGATGTCACTTCAATCTTCGGATTACAATCACTCTATTACTCTCTCTCACTAGTATTTGGACTGAACTACAAATTAGAAAATAAAGATACAACTTCTCTATACTATCTAACAAAGAACCTAAATCTTAAAAATGAATAAAAAATTTAGTCCTAGTCTTCGCTCCATTTTTCAGTACAAAACCCTGCCTTTTATAGGAAAAAATCCAGAGGGAAAGAAGTGAGGAGATAAGGGAAGAAACGCTCTGCGGATTCGGCTTGCGTGGGATTTGGCTCCCTTTTGTCTGGTTGGATTCACTGTTTGGCTCTGATTCTAATCTGATCTTCGGTGATTCTCAAGCTAACCGATTTGGATTCTTATAAAACTAAATTAACCGGTTTTTAACCTTCCTGATCTGCTATAATCTATCCTGATCTTCTGATTTTGAATTAATTTTGAATTAAATCAGAATTTGATGGGCTTTTGGGCTTGTTTTTCTTCCTTTTCCTTAAGCAATAGGCCTGCACTTAATAAAAAAAAAACAAGACTTTCTTAATAGGATTTATTAGATAATAAACATAGTAATGTGACAATATATATACAATATATGTGACCGATCATTAATCTGAAAGTTACAGGATCTCTCACTACTCTTACATGCAACACACCACAAGCTACGTATAGACAACAAATAATCGAAAAGAATAAAATAAACAAACAAAAGAAAGAGAAACAACCACCAAGACTTAGTCTAAGATACCTGGACCTAGACGACTTCTAACTGGTCGACTCTCCAGAGGAGGTTGTTACAGGAACTCAACTATAAGCTAATCAGGCAGGAAAGGGCAAAACTCGGTTGGAGGTATCCTGGCGTGAGCCTCGGGTCTTAATTACAACAAACCACGGAGCTTTCAAGGCTTAGCCTCTCAATCATCTTTTCTTAGACACCGATTTTGCAGGAGTATAGTTTTTACAATTTTCACCCTCGGTTAATCTCTTAGTGAGTCCGAGATGACCTTAGGGCCAACGTCTATCAATTTTTAGTTAAGGCTTGGGTTGTGTGAGTGCACTTAGAGATGGTTTTTGGGATAAGGAAGGGTGATGAAATCCCCACCTTATCTTATTTATTTAGGTTTTGCCCTTAATGTTAATTATGCAAGTTTACAGTATATTCACAACAAGATAACACTCAAAAGCGATAAATCACTCCACAATGTTGGTCCTATTCTATATAAAATGCATACGTACCTTTCTCTAGCACTCTTCAACAGAAATTGAAATGAATTAAAATAGACACGTACCCTAAATGTAAAAGTCTAATTCAATTTTCAATTTAGCAATAAATGGATTTCTGTTAAATTATTATAAATGTATAAGGTGAAGCATACAAGTGAACTAAAAATTTGAGAAAGCAATTTTTAAGTGATCTTCGGCAACCCTGCAGAAGAGTTTTTGTTAGTACTTCAATCGAAAAAATTCGCTTTTACACGAACTTTCCGAGGGCAAATGAATTCCTTGTACAATGTCTTTGGTCACCACTCTTGCTTCTTGTAATAGTTAGCTCCTTGGTACTTGTACACACAGAAAACAAAGAAAAATATTTAGTGTTAAACAATAAAGCCGTTCCCTCCCCAGCAACGGCGCCAAAATTTGATCGGCAAAAGTATGCACAAAAATAAGTAAAGGAGTGATGGTTGATGTTACTGCTTTTACGATTCTTTCATAATAGCAAAGTAGCTATACGGGTCGTATCAATAAGGAGGGAGAGCGATGGAAGCTTTGATGTGGCTTCTTTGTTCAAAGTAAAGAGAAAGTTCTTTGTTTCAAAATAAAGAATTAAAAAGAAACAAGTATTGTTTCAAAAATTTCTTGAATTTGGTTGATGTTTGTAAAGATGAGTTTTCTTAAAGGTAAAAATGTATGGCCAACTTTCTACCAAGTGCTCCCACTAATCTCTAACTTCTTGAAGATGTAACCTCACAATGGATCATAGGCAAGCATAACCCTTATGCATAGGAACTATTCACGTTCGAGATCGAATGAAAGTTCTTCCTTTAACTTAGCTTTGCACAACAAAAACTTGAACATTCCCTTATCAAGATCTAATTGAAGGCAAGAATAAGGGAAGAAACAAGTGCACAAATGGTATCGACTAAGATTAATAGGAATATTTCTAACTCACGAAAACAAGTAAAGTTTACAATCTATAGATCATCAAAAATCGTTAAGCATGAAATATAAGAAAGAAAAAACTTGTAAGTAAGTTAGAGCTAGAACCCTCATCTTAAGATGTCACAACTCTTATTTGCACAAGGCTTGTTTAATACTATTGACTCATTTAGGTTATCAATCAAGTTGTTAGAGATTAGTGAGTTAGCAGTTAGTTAGCCATGCAATGAAAGAGTTAGCTAGACATGAGTAAGAAAAGAAAACAACAAGAGAGAAGAAGTAAAGAGAAGTATTACACTAAAACAAGAAAGTAAAGAGCAAATAAAAATATCAAGTAATGGAAAGAAGAAAGAGAAGTATTACTTGTATAAGATTGTCACCTTCAAATCAACTTGTACACACTCTCTCTTTCACTCTAATGGCTAAACTAAGCTAGAAGAAGAAGAAAACACTAAACAACTATGGCTCTTAGAAATAAACTAACAACACCTATCTAAACTCTGGATATCTCCTTCTGAAGAACCCCAAGGGGGTATTTATAGGCATCAGGAGAAAGGGGGCCAGAGGCAAACCTGGCCCAAAACACTGGCGCAGCCGCCCCAGTATGGTCGTGGAAACGTGGCAAAAGCCGCATTTTCGCGGCTGTACCAGAGCGGCGCACGCAGCGCCGCCTGCTGTGCACTGTCGCTTCGGTCCCCTATCGTTTCTACCTTCTGGATTTTAGATTTGGGCACACAGGTCTGACAGACTCACCCTCTAAGGACAATAGTTATCTTGTAGGTCTTTAATCTCCTTAAATGGTGATTTTGGATTTTCTTCTTCATTCTACACTATGGACCTTGGATCACACAAGGAAACTACTATTAGCAGTATTTTATATAAAATAAATGTGAAGATGTGGTAAAAATTATGTAATATTAGAGACTAATCACTTTACCAACTACCGTTAGAGTTGGGCTAGCCATGCTATTTTCCTCAGCATGATAAGTTGTCGAGAATTTTCTGTTAGACTTAAATTGTCAACTATTTCCTCTATCCTTTAGCTGTGGAGGTGTCAGATGTTCATAGATAAACTAGAGAAGAGTAACAAGGCTAAAACTTAACATTTTACATGTGTCCTTTCTTCAATGTTTACGTCATGCATTATGATATCAACAATGTATGATCAGCTCGGCGTCGGTCGACCGTGATGTGATCCATTGAAGGAAGAATATCTTCTTTGGTGCTCTTTCAAACATCTTGGATCTTGAAGCTTTGATCAGAGGTTCAACATTAACTTGATCATGAGAAGGGTGACAAAGCTGAAACTGAAGTTTTGCACGTTGTCTCTTCAATATTAACATCATGCATTGTGATGTCAATAATGTTCGGTCCGCTCAGCGCCGATCGACTGTGATGCGACCTGTTAAAGGAAGAATCTCTTCTTTGGCACTCTTCCAAACATCTTGGATCTTAAAGCTTTGATCAGAGATGTAGTGTTAACTTGATCATGAGAAGACTTCTGTTAAGAATAATACTTCTTCAAGAACATGTCATTGATAGGCATCATAAGCGTATCGTCGTCTGGAGTTATTGAGGCGGTATGCTCCATTTGAGTAAACTGACTCTATTACAAATGGTCCTTCCAATTTTGGTTGAAACTTTTCTTTTGTCTTATGTGTCATAACCATGTGTCTTCTGACAGCTAAGATAAGGTCGCTTTTCTTGAAAATTCGTTCTCTGACTTTCTTATGAAGGCTCTAGAAATCCCAGCTTGATAGAGCTCAATTTATTGTTAGGCTTGTAGATGTTTGACGTATCAAGCTTCCAACTCTTGGAGGGCAATGATGTTTTTCCTTGTCTGCCAGCTTGGTTATGAAGGCAACTCGCAGAGATGGGATCTGGATCTCCAGTGGGAGTACAGTTTCACATCCGTACATCAAGAAAAATATTGTGGCTTTCGTCGGGGTTCTCACCATTGTGCGGTAGGCCCACAAGCATTTGCCCAATTTATCATCCCAGTCGTATTAATTTTTTGAGACGAATTTCTTGAAAAGCTTCCCAATAGTATTGTTGAAGGCTTCTGCAAGGCCATTAGTAGCTAGATAGTATGCCGTTGATAATTGATCGGTCACATATACTGCATATTTATTGTCACATTCTCATACTTATTATATAATAAACTCTTTTTTTAATCTTAATTATTGTCTAATTTATATGCAGGCCCATTGCTAGAGGAAAGGAAAGAGAAACAAGCCCAAAAGCCCATCAAAATTCTGATTTAATTCAGAACTAATTCAAAATCAGAAAATCAGGGCAGATCATGGTAAATCAGAGAAGTTGAAAACCGGTTAAAATAAATCTTCCTAAATCAATCAGTTAAAGCCAGAAAATCAAAGGTCGTTTTGTCAAATTCAGGAGCTGAAATAGCAAATCCAGCCGGAGAAAAGGGGGCCACATCACACGCCATCCATACCTCCACCTGGATGTGGCCATTTGGCCACATCCAAGCTGTGGATCCGCGTCCAAAGCCGCGGATCCGCGACCCTTTGGTGGAGATAAGGGGAGTGTTTGCTCCCCTTATCTCCTCACTCCTCTCCCCTATGAGTTTTTGCTTATAAAAGACAGGTTTTGTATTGAAAAAATGACCAAGTAGAGAGTAAAAATTAGGCTAATTTGTAGATTGTAACTTAGATTTTTTTTATTTTCTTTTATGTAATTTTTGTTTTATTTATGTAACTGAGAGGAGAGGAGCGTTTCATGGAGGAATAAGAGCAAGTTTGTACTGAGGGTGACACCGGTATAAGTAATCTTTTCTTTCAATGCTATTTGAATCGAATCAAAGTTTTCTTTTCTTTTATATTCTTATTTTTATTTGCTTCCCTCTTCTGTGTTTGTAGATCCAAATGAAACCGATAGCCTCGAAGTTTCCTTACCCTTGCAAGTGTCGTTGATAGCTTATGGTGATGGATATTCATTTCTATGGTAGTGTAGCTCACCCCTTCATTTCATAGTGTAAATCGGGAATGAGGAAGATCCTATTTGTCATACTTCGCTCGCCTTCAAACAAAGGTACATCGTCGATACGGGTCAAAGGTAAGTAGGTGCCGAAGAGGTAAGTAAGTTTTTTTAGGTTTTAGCTTTCTTTTCTTTTAATTCTAGTTTAGATCACCAACACAACAATTTCCCAATTCTTTTATCACTCTTTTCAATTTCTTTGTGTGTGTGTGTGTGTGTGTGTGTGTGTGTATTTATTTTCTATTTTCTTCACCTTCTCAATCTACCACTTTCTTCCTAACTTAACTTTACCTAATTTTTTTTTCTTTTAAAGAACTAAAAGAAGATCTTTAACTATTGATTATAACTTAAAAGAGAACTTGCTAAAAAAGCTTCCATCGTTAGTCTCTCCTTTTCAATTTCTTTGTATATATATATTTATTTTCTATTTTCTTCACCTTCTCAATCTACCACTTTCTTTCTAACTTAACTTTACCTTATTTTTTCTTTTCTTTTAAAGAACTAAAAGAAGATCTTTAATCATTAATTGTAACTTAAAAGAGAACTTGCTAAAAAAGCTTCCATCGCTAGTCCCTCCTTGTGGATCATGACCCTCATAGCCACTTGCTATAGCGGTAGCATTGAGTACTTGCATATTCTATTCTTATATTCTGAAATCATGTATTCTAGTGTGGAGATAAAACCTCAATCAATAACATACTTTGGATTCTGAATTTATTACAACACCTCTGAAATACTTGGCTGATGAATTGGGATCCATTATCATGAACGATTGGTCGGGGCACACAATAGCAATAGAGCATGTGATGCTTGATGAACTTGATCATATTTGGTGTCTTTACTTCCTTTAGGGAAATAATTTCCACCCATTTGAGAAGTAATCTGCTATGACCAAGATGAAGCGATGTCCTCTGGATGTTGGAGGGCTGATGGGTCCAACCACATCTATTCCCCACATCTCAAATGGCCATGAAGAGGATGTTGGATGAAGATGTCCTAGTGCTTGATGGACAAAGTTACCGTGGATCTTACATGCATGACATCGCTTTGCATAGGCGATGGTGTCAGAGATCATCTTCGACATACAATGGCCAAGTCTTCTAAGCCAGTCTCCGAGCTTAAGTCCGGGTTGGTGAGCTCTGTACATACTGTCATGAGCTTCTTTGATATGCCTTTTTATGTGAAAGACATCAGAGTAGGATTCCATCATACGATCGATGATACAATGTTTGCATGATCGCATTGCAATAGAATCGAGGAGCTTTCCTTCTGATGGCAGCTGCCTCTTTGGGATCACCAGGCAATATGTCATACAAGACGAAGTCGATGTAAGGGAATCGCCAATCTCTAAGTTCAAGACTTGTCGAGGTCTCGAGAATCTTTTTGACTTGAAAGTCTCCTATTGGAGTTCTATTATCCTCAAGAGCGAATTTGCAATAGTACAAGTCACGACTGTAGACAAGTACTCTCTCAGTGGCTCCAACTGGAAGGGCCAATGAAGCGGAGAGAGGCGCTAGTACGTTTGCGTACGCAATGCTGACGTGATATATGGTCAATGTAGAAGTTTTCAAGCTTCTCTGCCATGATAATGGTCGCGTTGTAATAAGGCACCAAGTCTTTATATCAGACTTCATACTTCCCGCGAACCTGGTTAATGATGAGTTTTGAATCACCATATGTTTTGAGATTTTTTACTCCAATCTCTTCAGCAAGTTGCATCCCGATCAAGAGAGCATTGTATTCTGCGACATTATTGGAACACGGTTCAGTTAATGTGAATGCACGAAAGATCACATAATTATGTGAGAAAATAAGTACTACCCCCACACCTATGACGATATTTCCCTCAGAGTTTGTCCTTGATGCTCCAGCAAAGAACAATTGCCACATTTGTTCTTCTGAGGAGGCATTGATGACGTTAACTTCTGCCATCTCATCTGAAAGATCATCATAAAGTTTTGAAGACCCTATAACCGAATGATCGGCCAGGAAATCTGCAACAGTTGTGACATAAATTGCATCTCATATTATGAGAACAATATGGCCCATTTCATCAGTCTGCAATTTAGCGAAGATGGTCTTGTCATGAGCAATCACAAAGGATTAACTCTGGAGATGACTTGAATGCGTTGCCTCATGAGATAGTGTCGCATCTCCTGGACAGCGAAGACCAATGCTAATCATTCCTTTTCGATTGGGTTGTAACAGTGCTCCGACCCAATCATTGTTCTACTTAAATAGTAGATTACATGTTCGTGGTTTTGATCATTGTTCTGGGCTAATAAAGCTCCCAAGGAATGACCCATTGCTCGAACATATAGCAAGAAGGTTTTCCTGATACTAGAGCTACCAGAACAGGCGGGTGTGTGAGATACTTCTTGATCTCTTCAAATGCTTCTTGGCAAGCATTGTCCTAAATGAATGAGACTCCCTTTTTCATTAATTTATTGAAGGGTTGGCAGCACCCTGAGAGGTTCGATATGAATCTTCGGATGTACGCCAGTCATCCTTATAAACCTCTGAGTTCTTTAAGATTTCTCAGAGGTTACATCTCTTGGACGGCACAGATCTTCTCTAGGTCAAGGTGAACCCTTTGGATCTAACAACAAATCCAAAGAATTTGCCACTGGCTACCCCCAGGAAGGACTTGTTTGGATTCATCTTCAACTAGCGAGCTCGCATGATGTCAAACACTCTTTTCAAGTCTGTGAGATGATCACCTTTGTCACGGCTTTTCACAGCAATATCATCGACAAAGCATTCTACGGTCTTACATATATGCTCATGGAAGATCACATTCATGGCACGTTGATATGTCGCACTGCCGTTGTTCAAGCCAAAGGGAATTACTGTAGGACACCTAGAGAGGGATGAATAGGTGACTAGCTAATCTAATGATGAATAATGTGGAATTAAAAACTATTTAAGCAAATTAAAAACTATTAAGCTAAACACACCAAGTATAACACAAGAGTGTAGCCGAATCCCGGTGAAGGGCTCTGGACTATCTCCTTAAGATTCCTTTAGATAAGAGTTAAGGTGCTGCTATGGCTCTCTTGGTTGAATACAAGTGTGAGCAAACAATCCCCAAGCATACATCAATATAAGCACAAGTATATCAAGCAAGTAAAGATAAAGGTAATGTAAACGTGCAAGATATAAACACAAGTGAGAGATAGAGAGCAATCGCAAACACGGGAGATTTGTTTCGAGGTTCGAGCACCCTTGCTGTACGTCCCCACCTTCAACACTATGAAGAATTTCCACTAGAATCGATCCCGCAAGATCACCCAGTGCCGCAACACCTACAACGAGTTCATACTAGAACTCTTGGACTCACAAGTCCCTCTCTTGTTCTCGCAAGAACAACACAACACGAACTCACAAGTTCGCCGAGGCCGCACCTCTACAATACTCTCCAATAAAAAGTAGAACACTTGATGATCTCTTCTCTTTGATCACCAACAAACACTCTCATAATCAAAGCTCGTATAAGATAGATAAGACTGTGAAAAGCTCAAGCTAGTGTGAGAAAAACTTAGATAGATTTGGAGGTGGAAAACTCAAAAAAAAACTTTTGAAAAACTCAAGAGAATCACTCTTCATAAACGCTCTTTTGATATGATAGTTTAGCCCAAAAACTTGTTGAAAAATTTCTGTGAAAGATGGGAAAAACTAGCTCCAAAACACTTCTCAAAATCCTGTGAAAAACTCACCCAAAGACCCCATATTTATAGGCCAAGAAAAACTAGCCATTATGATTCAAAAACTGTCGACCGGGCGGTCGATCGACTAACGGTCAAATTTCTGACTGTTGGACACAGGCGGTCGACCGAACGGTCGAGCGACCATTGTGCAATAGGTCAACTTGGAGCACCATTTTGAGGTTTGGAAATAAGTATATAGGATGATGTTGTAGATCTTGAAGTCTTCTTTCTAATGCAACTCAAATCAAATCAATATAATTTCTTACTAGAACGTTATCAAAAAAACACTGAAAGGTGTCAAATCAGAAACTGTAAACTGTTTTTAGAACAAGAAAAGATTTTAACCCAATATTTGACATTCTTATCGTATAAATCAGAAAATGACTGTTAAATATGAAATGTAGCCCTGAAAGTTATCTTTAAAATGCAATTTAAATCATGTTTATTGAATATAAGAATCAAAAGTTATGGCTAGAAAACTATAGGAGTGTCGAGCAAATCAACAGAACGGTCGACCGCCCGGTCGACCGAGAAAACCCGAGAGCTCTGTAAACTCAGCCGGTCGCCCAAGCTCAAATCATATGAGCTTGTGCATGTCTTGTGCACGTCGATCGACCGGCTCAGCCTTCGGTCGACTGGTCGGTCGACCGCAAGCAGCCTAAAAACAATTTTAATAACTTTTTAAAATACATCTTAAATATTATAAAATCTCCATAAAATTCACAAAAATAATTTCATTAAAATACTTTGAAGTACAAATATGTATGATCAAAAATCAACACATATTACAAGTATGTGAACAATTTTGAGGCATAGAATTTAAAGCTTAAACAAAAATTGTATTTTTTTTAAAAACCAAACTTTTATGTGTGTGCGTGTGTGTATAAGCTTGAGCATTTCACAACTAATATATCTTTTACATTTTATCTAAAAATAAAATCTTAACACTTACAAACATGACACAAGTCTTCATGAAAATCTTCTCTTGAAAATCTTCTTCTCCTTCTTGACTTGGTCCAAACCTTGATCCAATGAGTTAGACTCCTCTTCATTGCTTGATGCAATCTTGATGCGCAAGCTCTTGAATCGATCTGTGCTATCTTCAAAACTTGACTTCGAATCCTTTGTTGAAGCTAAACACCTACTAAGATCTTGATCAAATATCTGGGACTAATTAAACACAAGACCATTAGTACTATAACTACATGAGTTAATCATCATCAAAACTAGAGTGATGGGTCTTTGGGCCAACAATCTCCCCCTTTTTGATGATGACAAAACTCATGGAGTTATATATGCATGGATTAAAGATAAGCTTCATAGAAGCTCCCCCTTAACTCATGCATAACAATAAACATAAATATATTCAATGAAGTGTATAAAACTAAACAAACATATATGCATAAACAAGGAGATAAATATGAATAAACTCACCAAATTCTTCTCCTCTTTTTGCATAAACAAAACATATATGCATAAACAAGAAAATAATAAATATGCATATATAAACTCTCAAAATCCTTCTCCCCTTTTTGTCAAATCATCAACAAAGGGGTGAAAGCAAATCAACCAATAGAGATATATATGCGATATACATTCTTGAAGAAGAGAGACGTGAAGTAAGCTCCCCCTGCAAACATGCATTAATGAAAAAGGGATGACAAGACCCTAACTCATATAAAGCATAATATATAATGCATAAGTGGAGATGTTAAGCTCTCCCTACACATGTGTACCACATAAAGAAGAGATGTCAAGCTCCTCAATATAAGATACACTCAACATGAATCTATATATTGAAGAGATGTTAAGCTCCCCTTACATATAGGCAATACATATCAAAATATTTTATAATCACTTTAAAACAAAACAAATTTTGAAATTTCTTAAGTCAACAGAATAAATTTTGAGGTACCACTTGTAAATATATAAAATTTTAAGATACCACTTGTAAACAAAAAATTTTAAGATACCACTTGTAACTAAATACAATTTTAAGATATCACTTGTAGGTTATTGATACCACTAGAAATACCTTGTAAATTTTTGATACCAATTAAAAAGTAAAATATGAAGTATATTTTGATATCAATAAAAATACCAATTGAAAACAATGCATAAGCTTACAAAGATATCAATTTTAAATTTAATTCAAGCGTAGTATGAATATAATTTGTGCTTTAAACATGTAATGATATTATAAATCAAGCACAATCAAAACATATATATATATATTATATATATATATATATATATATATATATATATATATATATATATATATATATATATATATATATGTATGAAAAAGAAAATACCAATTGAAATTGATACTAATTGATATTTTGAAACATACATATATAAGAAAACATATATAAGTATACAAAGATGAAATATGAAGATCATGTGTATAACTTATAACTACCACCCTATTCATGCACATGTTAAATAGATTTTCAATTTTGAGTATAAAAGGCATGGTCGCCCATCCAACAGCCCTTTGGTTGGTATGAGTTTTCAAAAATATGATTTAAAAATAGTTGTAAATTGAATATACTACCAAATGAAGAATATATAACTAGTTAAAATAATTTTTTGAAAAACTAGTTAAAGATCCTTCAAACATGAAACCAAATCATATGTCCCATGATGCATGCTAAAAACATAAGAGTTGGCACTCGAAATCTATAAAGCTCAAAAATTCTCATAAAACAAATATCATGAGTAAACAAATGACGTGTGAGTGCACAAGAATTATGTGAATAACATATTCATGAAAATAATCAATAAGGCTCAGAATAAACATGAAATTATTTTATCAAAAAAATGAAAATCATATTTTTCATTAAAAACAAACTTCAAGGTATATGTATGTCCTATCAAAATTAACAATATACATACATATCCCAAATACATGTATATTTATTAGTTTTGGACAAAAATTACATATACATGAAGCAAAACATATTAAAGAATAGAAAAAACATGTATAAATGAAAGAATCATCAAAATAAGGTTATACATGTACATGTAATGAGTACAAATGGACAATAAGGCACAAACATCTAATAATCAAGCATAGCTCACTACTTATACAGGTATATACACAAGTTTTAATGAAAACTACATCTAAACACATATTCACTACATGAAGCACAAAACCAAAACATGCTAAAAATATTATCTATGTAAAAGCAAGTAGACTAAATGGGAGTTTAGAGATAGTTACCAAACCATATGCATTATTCTCGAAGCCTCCAAACATAGTGGTCCTCCCACCAAAATTTCTTGATAGCGATGCATCAATTGTAGTATCCATCAAGCTCATGCATTCACCACCAAGGCACCAACCCTCTCACATCATGTGAGAGCCCATACCTATAATAAATGCAAGAGGTGAGAATTTTGGTACCCATTTTCTTTTAGGTCCATGGGGGTTAGCAACATAAGGGACCCAAACATTTTTATTGGCAAAAATTTATAGAGTAAATCTTATCAAAATAAAACTTTGCTAAATGGCCTTTGCGGCCACAATGTATACATTTGTATACTCTAGCATGCATATGAGAATGAGTGTGATAATGATGCGTATAGTGTGCATATGTATGATGTGTGCTATGTGCATGAACATGTGGAGCTTACTTCTTTTGAAACAAGGTTTCCAATTTAGAATGGTTAAATGCACAATTGCTCAAAGTTGAACTCAAATAATTAATTCTATTTTTCAAGACTTGAATCTCATTTTTATTAATAGTAGCATGAAGAGTATGGCAAGAATGAGAATCAATAATCTTTTTCTTTTTAGAAATATTTTCTTTTCTTTTGAAACATTTTTCTTTTCAAAGAGTTATTTTCATCTAAAGCAATTTCTTTTTTTATCCATAAAACTAATTTTATTTTTCAAAGAATTATTTCCTTCACACATATCATTTAATTTAGAAGACAAGAAAATATTCTTCTTTTCCAAAATTCATTTTCTTTTGAAATGCATTCAAATTTATTTTGAGAAGAATCTTTTTCTTTTAAAATGGAATCATATTTATTTTTCAATCTTTTATTATTCTTTTTAAGAAAATCATATTTTCAAGAAGTTGTTGACAAAATAAAACAAGCTCATCATATGGCATGTCAACATCCTCATCAAGCTCGGATTTGGAATTTACCTCAAGAGGGTCATCCCCTTGGACCATGTAACATATGTTGGAAGCATCACTTCTATCATCCGAGTCGCTCCCCGCATAGTATTGCTTTTGTTCACCAAGGGAGACTAGAGTGTTCCAAACTATAAAAGCCGAATCAAAGTTAGCAACCCTGCATAAATAATCATCATTTAGAGTACTCTTTAAAGCATGGATGGCTTTTGCATTAGCCTCAAGATGTTTGCTATTTAAACAATAAGAGTCTTTAATAGTGGCAAAATAAATTTGAATTCCTAGGGTTTTGAGGTATATTGACATCTTAACTTTTCAAGTTTGGATGTTAAGAAAATGAAACATGGGAGGTGTCATGAAATCCATATGTGTGTGTACAAATATTGTGATTAGCTAAAAGGAGGATCTTTAACTCAAGGTTGTTAGACCCAAATCAAGAGCACCAAGCTCTGATACCACTTGTAGGTCACCTAGAGGGGGGTGAAAAGGTGACTAGCTAATCTAATGATGAATAATGCGGAAATAAAAACTATTTAAGCAAACTAAAAACTATTAAGCTAAACACACCAAGTATAACACAAGAGTGTAGCCGAGTTTTCAGTGAAGGGCTCTCGACTATCTCCTCAAGATTCCTCTAGATAAGAGTTGAGGTGACGCTATGGCTCTCTTGGTTGAATACAAGTGTGAGCAAACAATCCCCAAGCATATATCAATATAAGTACAAGTATATCAAGCAAGTAAAGATAAAGACAATATAAGCGTGCAAGATATAAACACAAGTGAGAGATAGAGAGAGAGCAATCGCAAACACGGGAGATTTGTTTCGAGGTTTGAGCACCCTTGCTCTACATCCCCGCCTTCAACACTATGAAGGATTTTCACTAGAATCGATCTCGCAAGATCACCCGGTGCCGCAACACCTACAATGAGTTCACATTAGAACTCTTGGACTCACAAGTCCCTCTCTTGTTCCTGCAAGAATAACACAATATGAACTCACAAGTTCGCCGAGGCCACACCTCTTCAAAACTCTCCAACAAAAGGTAGAACACTTAATGATCTCTTCTCTTTGATCACCAACAAACACTCATAATCAAAGCTCGTATATGATAGATAAGACTATGCAAAGCCCAAGCTAGTGTGAGAAAAACATGGATAGATTTGGAGGTGAAAAACTCAAAGAAAATTTTTTGAAAAACTCAAGAGAATCACTCTTCATAAACACTCTTTTGATATGAAAGTTTAGCCCAAAAACTTATTGGAAAACTTCTGTGGAAGATGGGAAAAACTAGCTCCAAAACACTTCTCAAAATCTTGTGAAAAACTCACCCAAAGACCCTATATTTATAGGCCAAGAAAAACTAGCCGTTATGGTTCAAAACCGGGGAAGAATGTCTTGTCAGCCGACCGGGCGGTCGACCGACCAACGGTCAAATTTCTGACTGTTGGACACAGGCAGTCGACCGAACGGTCGAGCGACCAGTGTGCAATAGGTCAACTTGGAGCACAGTGTTGAGGTCTAAAACATCTGAATTTGGAAATAAGTATATATGATGAAGTTATAGATCTTGAAGTCTTCTTTATAATGCAACTCAAATCAAATCAGTACATTTCTTAATAGAAAGTTATCAATAAAATACTGAAAGGTGTCAAATCAGAAACTGTAAACTGTTTTCAGAATAAGAACTGACTTCAACCTAATATTTGACATTCTTAACATATAAATCAGAAAATTATTATTAAATATGAAATTTAGCCCTAAAGGTTATCTTTAAAATGCAATGTAAATCATGTTTATTTAATATAAGAATCAAAAGTTATGGCTAGAAAACTATAGGAGTGTCGAGCAGATCAACAGAACGGTCAGCCGCCCTGTCGACCGAGAAAACTCGAGAGCTTTGTAAACTTAGTCGGTCAATCGAGCTCAAATCACATGATCTTGTACACGTCTTGTGCACGTCGGTCGACCACTCAGTCGACCGGCTCAGCCTTCGATCGACCGATCGGTCGACCACAAGCAGCCCAAAAACAGTTTTAATAACTTTTTAAAATACATATTAAATATCATAAAATCTCCATAAAATCAGCAAAAATAATTTCATTAAAATACTTTGAAGTACAAATATGTGTGATAAAAAATCAACACATATTATAAACATGTGAACAATTTTGAGGCATAGAATTTAAAGTTTAAAACAAAAATCGTATTTTTTGAAAATCAAACTTTTGTGTGTGTGTGTGTAACCTTTAGCATTCCACAACTAATCTATCCTTTACATTTTATCTAAAAATAAAATATTAACACTTACAAACATGACACAAGTCTTCACGAAAATCTTCTCTTGAAAATTTTCTTCTCCTTCTTGACTTGGGCCAAACCTTGATCCAATGAGCTAGACTTCTCTTGAATATTTGATGCAATCTTGATGCGCAAGCTCTTGAATCGACCTGTGCTAGCTCCAAAACTTGACTTTGAATCTTTTGTTGAAGTTAAACACCTACTAAGATCTTGATCAAATATCTGAGACTAATTAAACACAAGATCATTAGTACTATAACTACATGAGTTAATCATCATCAACACTAGAGCGATGGGCCTTTGAGCCAACAATTACTATGTAGCACTATACTTCCAAAGGCGTCCTGAAAGATGTGTGCCTTTTATCTTCAGGGCACATCTTTATATGATTATACCCTAAGAAGCCATCCATGAAAGACATCCTCTCAAAACCGCACGTGTTGTCAATCATAACATCCGTGATCAGGAGAGGGAATTTTTCTTTAGGACAAGCAGGATTTAGATCACGATAGTCGATGCAAATCTGGATCTTTTTATTTTTCTTGGCAACGGGCACTATATTGGCCACCCAATCAGGATATTGCTCTTCCTGATGAAACCAGAGTCTATGAGCTTTTTCATCTCTGATTCGATTCCTTCCATGATCTCGGGACGGAACCATCATTGCTGTTTGACTGATTTGACGTCCGGGTTGATGTTGAGACGAGGCATAGCAATCTGAGGATCGAGCCTGGGCATGTCCTCATAATTTCAAGTGAAAACATCTATATACTCCTGTATGAGCTGTATTATGTTTTCTTTTTCTGAAGGCGATAAGCTCTCGCTTATGAAGATGGGCTTAGGGTTAGCTTCATCTCTAAGATTTACCTGAGTCACTTTATCTTCAGTGGGTGGTTCGCATTGTTCAAAACATGTATCCTAAAGAGTATTTAAATGTTTAATCTATGGATCAGAGTCCGACTGGATTAATTCTTCAGGTTCAAAAGTATCTTCTCTGTCATCCTCCAAATGACTGGTTGATACTATATTCACTGAGAGACTTTCGAAGATATCACCAATGCTGACATCTGAGTCCCACGACGATGTTGCTGATGAGCTATCATGATAGACCTCTTTTTCAGATTTGGGATCTGATGAGACTGGCGTAGATACATAACCGAATCCCCTTCGGGTCTTGTGGTAGTAATCGGGGTCTTTGCCTTTCGGTATAAATGAATGAAGTAGTGCTCATTTTTCTTTGCCGAAATTAAGGCCTAACTCTTTGGTAAAATCATACCCCATGCTTTTCATCGTGTGACGTGACTTTTGTCCGTAATGAAAGAATTATGGAGGCTCAGAATCAGTCCCTGAGCTTTCACAAGCTGCGGGCTCTGTTTCGATCCGCGCGAAGAGAATTAACTTTTGCCTTTTCGCCTAGCTGGTACTTCAAAGAAGGTATTGTGTGTGCCTCCTATCTTTTCGCGTACCAGTAGAGATGACTTTATTGGTACACGCAATGATGTCAAAGCATTCATTGCTAACCAAGGATCACTGTCCACGTCAGTGCTAGTGTTTGACGGTACAGAATCAAAAGCAAATGCAGAAAAGTAAGCCAAATCTAAATCTTCATTGATGAACCACTCGCTTTTGACAAAGGTGGTGGTATTGAAGTCAAGCTTATCAATGCTTGTTATAAGAGAATTTATTTCCCAGAGATATTCTTCTTCTTCTGGCTATGTAGCAGCTTTATTGTTAGAGTCGTGTTCTTCTAGGTGTAGATTCTCATTAGCCCAAAGAGAATCCTGATAAAGGAGGGAATCAGTAAAATAATTCTCAATTCCTTTGAATGGATGCCTTTCAGCAATCAACGTTCCCGAAAAATTACGTAATTACCATCAATACACTTCAATAAATAAGTCACCCACTCATTCTGAACTTCTAGCAATTCCACATCTATTTATGCCATTATATTTTCATCAAATTGTAAACATATTTAATTTTTATTTATGTTTATTTAATTTTTATTTCTGTTAATTGTAAACACTAACAAAAAAGCATAAATTTTTAGAAGTTCAGAAGATTATACCTTTCTTGGAATAAGATTAATTTGCAAAGTAATGATTTGACGCATAAACATCATAATATAATATCATACACAATGGAATCTGGTTGGCAGGGACACTGACACTACAAGAATTAAAATATATGAGTTAAGCAAAAGTTAAAACTTAAAGTTTTTTCGTCGGCTTCTAAAATAATTACTTGAATCCTTCTCCATGAAGTAAGTTTGCCCCATCGTCTTGGATCAATATGGTGAACGCCTTATTCATAAATTACAGAAAATAAACAAGATTATTAATAAATATTTTAGAAGTATTTGATGCATTAATAAATATAAATAAGATTAATTACTTTCTTGATATCTTTCCGTACTTCGCCCCCCAATGAGTCCAACCAGTATATAAGAGAAGAGCTCATGTCAATCACGCTCAGAGTCTGATGGCCACAACAAGATAAATTCATATATGAGAAATTAATTTAAATGTGTGTGACAATTAAATTTTATTATTAGAACATCAATGCTTACTTCGTATTATATGGTGCAAAATACAATCGGTTAGCCTGTCCACCTCTTTGCAATGTGTCCATGACATAGCGAGCTTTCAACTCTATTTCATCTACATGGCTAGCCACAAGTGCTATATGGTATGGACAAATAAAACCATACAAGTGACTCAAGCCCGTGTCTACACACCAATCATATAAGGACCTAAAATTACAAAAAATTACCAAGATGGGTTAAATATAAAAAAATTATTATTTTATTAATTAAAAATATATATTAATTATGCCTCTCTTATCTCCTGGCGGCCTGTGAACCTCTCGAGGTCGTTACGCTCGAGGTATATGGTCATTTCGGTTGAAAATAGCTCTATATCCACTGGTACTATGATGAAGAATATAACGCACCGATCCCGCAGGTACGGAGATGTTACTGCGACGTATATACACAGGTCAAAAATACCCTCACATATATACGCTAAGTATTGGTACATGCAAGAATCAGAGTACAAAAGTACGTGTGCATTATACATCACAACATATGAGAACAATTACAAAATTATCACAAGATTTGACACAATATTACAAGAATATTACATCATCGATAGGCGCAATTGCGAGGATATGAAGAGATATACAATGATAAATAGTACAAGATGCCATCACGAGTTACAAAAGAAAAACTCGAGGGACGAGCAGGGGACTAGAAGGATAGGGTCCCACACTGGTCTTCCGCTGATCCACTACGCTTCCGGTGCGCCACTCTGATCAACAGGATGCCTTCACGGTCCAACTCCAGGACTAGACATGCAGATCTAGGGGAGTCTGAAACTCCTCAATGAGTAGCGTGGTAAATACCAAGTGGCGTGCATGGTCAAGCACACGTGTATCGATAAATCCGAATCAAAAGCATACATTAAAAACTGTGTCGTGGGCATACACACCCGAATATGAATGAGATATCAAGTGATGAGATGTACTTAAGCGACAAAACCAGTTGTACGGGCTCAGTAAATAGATTCATGAGATTGATACCTCGAGTGGATAATCGAAATAAGGGAACCCCCATCTATATAACATATACCTCATGTCTCCATCGACTGAGTCCGCACAACCTGAGTTATCCACAATAACAACTAAATAGAATAGTATGAATCATTAGAAAGCAGTAATTGTACAGTAACTAAAGAATCTGTAAAAGCCATAAATAAGCAAGTCAGTAGATTAGGCAAAGTAATACGAGTGTAATATCATGCAAGAGACAAGATGTGTACATTATGATAACAACAGGAGATCAGTGGAGTAGTATACATGTGGTAAAATCAGGAATATATAATATAATAATAATAATGATGAAACAAAAATCTGAATAAAAACCTAATGAAAGAAAATACGACAAAACGAGCGGTATAACCTAGATTACGGCTTCATGAGATAAGTATATTGAAGAAATAACCCAAATAAGAAAACCCTCATCTATATATTGTATATCTCATATTGTCGTAATCTGAATGCATACAATTAGAATTGCAAAATAGCACAATGAATTATTGATTAGCATCTTATTATTATTATTACTCGTCCTACCCATATATCTAGTATGTGCCCTAGCGTCCCAACACACATACATCTATATATGAGTAAGCTGAGGCTGTTATTAGAAATTGATGATGAGATCAAAGGGTTATGTTTACAGTGGGTCCCGTACATGCCCAGGACCATGACCCAAGGTGTTCCGTTGCTGGTGTATGGAACCAGCCGCAAGGCTTACAGGAAGTAGGTCTTATATTACGCCCAATCAGGAATGTAAAAGGAGGTAGAAAGCTAACGCTCCCCTTGGACACCTGGAGGCCCTCAGGTAGATCTGAAAGATTTAGTTGCACAACATATCCAATACCACTATAAACATATTCACCACTTGAAGTTCATCAGTTTCCCCCTTACCTGATGTAGCTTAGCCTTTTTATAATTTATTATTATGCAATTATCATATTACGAGAGTAGCAGAAGCAGGACTGGTGCAGGAGTTACAGGAATACATAAGTACTAAAAATATAGGTCACTGTATATAATACAGGATAGTAAGATAGGATTCCCAAAATATGATGATTACAAGTCAAGAAGTAATTTATCAGGTGACAAGTGATAAGTGATATCAAACAGGTGTCAAGTGATAGCATGCAAGAGTCAGATGTCAAATAATAGCATGTTAGATAATAAGCACAGTAGATATCACTATCATATATAACATTATATGTAATATCCCTAATCTAAACTACTGTATTTTTATTTTTCTAAAGTATTTATTTTATCTTACTGGTGATTTATTATTTTTGTCACTACTTATTTTAGTAGTAGTTATTAATAATATTGATGATTAACATTATTAGTGTTTCTATTATTATTGTAATTAAGTATTGCTAGTGTTAATGGTATTGGTATTATTTATTATTGTTATTTTGATATTAGTATTCATGTTGGTACTAATCATTGTTGATGTGTTCTCTTTATTTAGCCTCTTATTCCTTTACCCATTATCTTGAGTTTACCCATTATCCATTATACCACCTATACCCACTTACTATTTGGATCCTATTACCCTCAACTCATTAGCCCAATAACACAAACCCATTCCTAATCCAACCCGTTAACCCATACCCAAACTCAACCCATTATCCAATCTAATCCCAATAACCAAATCACAAATCCTAACTAACCCCCTAAATCTCCACCATATCCTAATCTAAACTAATCTCTCCCAATCCCAACAACTCCAGCCGCACCCCTCTTCCCTCTCTCCATCTGCGGCAACCAGCATGGCCTGTGCACCTCTTGCATAGCATGGCCAGACCTCCACCCACCTGCAGCCGAGCAAAATCTGCAGCAGTCCCAACCAGCCCCTCCTTCTCTCCTGCAGATCTGGTCAGCGACTCGGCGATCTCCGACGATCCCTTGGCAGCACGGTCACCAGCGCCCTGTCAAGCGCAGCAGGCCGGCCACCATCACCAGGCCACGACAGCCCGGATCTCCTTCGGCACCAGCAGGCCGTGTGCGCCCCCAGACCGCAGCAGTGGCCTCCTCCCCTTGCTGGCGACGCCCAGCCGATAACCACAGCAGCACGCCCCCTCCCAGCATCCAGACCAGCAGCATGGCGGCAGCAGGAAATAGCCCACAGTCGCCCAGAACTCCTTCAGCAGGCCGCAGATCCAGCAGCCTGGCGCGCAGTCCAGGCCGAGCACAGCCCCTGTTGGCTGCCCTTTCTCCTTGGCTGCGCGACCAGCAGATCCAGCCGAGTTCCTCAGCAACCAGCAGCCGCAACAGCGACACACGGCACCAACACGGCAGCCGCAACGGCGACACGGCATCGTCCCGACAGCCCTTCGATGTGAGTGTTTCTCTCTATCTTTCTCATTCTTTAATTGGAGTAATTGTAGATGTTTCTGTGTATGTGATGAATCATTTGATGTGTTATATTATTATGCGTATGGAGATCTTTAAGTTTGGATGCGGATCGTCATCCCCTTTATTTTACGTGTTGAATGTATGGAGATATGACATGCACATAAATATCTATGATGTTGGAACCCCCATGTTTATCCTATGAGTATCTAGATTATTAGTGTAGACTATGCATGTTGGAATGTATGAATGTATTGTAGAGAATATGGGAAGAAGAATAGATGTATCCCAGACCTTTCTGTGGCTGACAGGGCCTGATTAGTCGACTAATAGCAGGTATTAGTCGACTAATGGCTCTGTTAGTCACTAGTATATTTCCTTATAGTCGACTAACCCTCCTTCCAGGAATTGTTAGACTCTCTGTATTTCCCTGCTGGTCGACTTGATGCTTTTAGTAGTCGACTAACAGTTAGTGTAGTCGACTAACCCCTAGACCTAGTCGACTAATAGATTGACCTGGGACTGTGTAACTTACTGCTTCTCTGTCAGTCGACTTGGCCTTCTTCCCTGGTCGACCAATCGCCCTGCTAGTCGACTTGGACCACCCTATTAGTCGACTAAGCATCCTTCTAGTCGACTATTCATTTTCCCTAGTCGACTATTATTAGCTGTCTGCTGTGTATAGTTCCTTCATTGGATTGTAGACTTTACCCTCGAGTATGTAATGACTATTGATGGATGAATATGACTTCAAGAGATGGATATAGATGGATGTATATGATCTCTAGAGATAGATAGTGGTGGTAATGACTTGATCTAGTAGAACTTAGATGCATGAATATGTTATGATACCGAGTGTTGGGATATAATGACTGATCTTAATAGAAGAGGAAATTGTGAAGTCTTGGGAATCAGAGTAGACCGATGGAGTGAAAGGACTAGTACTGATATAGATATATGTTGGAATGATGATTATTATATCAGATTACTTGATTTGTATTGATACTTGTTGATCAAGTAACTATTAGAATCATGAGTTGGTTGTAATGACTTTGGATTGATCTGGACCTATGTTATTTACATGGAATGATGATCAGTAATTAGACCTGACTTTATTAGTTGAGTATTTGAGGACATATCAGATATGACTGAATTAGTTGAGTTGTGACTTAGATTGATCTTGAGTTAGAGGTTATCCAGAATCTATGTTCCTTTTATTTGGGCCTGATCTGTATTAAGATGAGATTGACTTAGTTGGTTTATAGTTGTGACCATTTGGGATTTGTTTAGATGATATGTTGTTGATGTTGAGTACCAAGAATAGATATTCTAGACCACATGTTGTTTGAGGATGTTTCATCTGTAATTATGATTATGGAGTTTGTTGACTTGTTGATATTGAGGACATACCGTGTGCTTCATGTATAATGACTGATCAATTCAGTCAGGGAGATAGAGTTATTATGAGAGTGATCTCATTGATATTGGTGATTATAATATATATGTTCAGAGTTTTATGATAGCTATTGATCGATCTGATTATTGATGACTTAGAAGATGGATATGAGATATTGACTGGTCCTAGATTAGACTGTTCATTAAGCAGCATTTGGATTCGTTATTGTGTAAATTCATGTTATTGAAAGTTACTGGGAAAATATTGTTGGACCGTAACACTTTCATTGTTCTATTGTTCTACCGTTTACACGGTATATTGTTCCTATTGTTATTGTTACATTGATATTGTTATTGTCAACGTATCGTCCCAGTAGTTGAAATGACATGGATATTGATTGTTATAAATAATAATGTAAATTGACAACTTACACTGGAATTGGGGAAATTGATGGAGGAGACAGCGTCTGTATTTTGGGTGGACCTAGGATACAGGTTGCGCAGCCGACTTACGGTTCCACTGCAGGGTTTCGGGGGATGACTGACATCCCGTATTGTTCATATTGTCATTGTTATTGACACATTGTTATTGTTATTGTTATTGACTACCTAGCGGTAGGATCTGGTTCAGCGCCAGTTGATTGGGCCGTGGTTCCGGGTATGTACGGAACCCACCTAAAGCATGGACAATGTCTCTTCCACTAATTTCAATAACTTAGGACCCTGATTGACACGTGTGGTAGGTGTAGTATGGGATGCGTCTACTGCATGTGGCAATTGGTGTTCGCTGACATAATAAATGTTAATAAATTGTTTATAGCATATTGTGACTGACTATATCACCTGACTGTGCATATGTATACTTGATAGACATATGACTATGACTATGACCGGATTGTATACCAGACTAGTGACATGCTAGGTTACTCATCCAGACATTAGTTGTTCCCCGTTATCATGACATCAGTTGTTTGTTTATAGTTATTTTACTTATCTTTTATCTGCACACTTATTCATGTTATTGTTATTCAGTGTTTATTTATCATGTTATTTAGATTGCAGTTATCTGTTATTATCTTGTGCACACTGTTTATATGCACGAGCTTTTCCCTTTTACACACACTCACCAGGTCGCTTTCTGACGACCCTGGATTTGCACGTCCAGATATTGGACGCTTTGTTTCTATTGTGCAGGCGTTCGATGAGATTGTACGCTTTGCTAGGAGCTGGATTCTCCCTCCCTTTTATTCTGGTATTCTTGCATTCTTTATTCCTGCTATTATTTTTGATTCATGTATATCATACTTGGCTTCTATTCTATTCCTTATTTCATTTCAGATCATGTGTAGCCTTTATATGTATATTGCAGTGATCGTTGATTATTATGGTTCAGTTTTATAGCTTGTTCAGGTTACTTTAGGCTTAGCGTATATATGTGGGTTATTTTTCCTCGCGTATATACGTCGCCGACTCTCGTCGCGACTCCGTTTCTATGTATTTTGGGAAGCAGGGCGTGACATTATAGGAAAACAATACCATTACAGAGGATCAGTACAAATACTGAAAAACAGTACGATACAGAAGATTAGTACAAATACAGGGAAACAAGACTATTTTGAAAAATAATATAAGCACAGGTTTTACACTATTCACAATCATCTAGGAAAGAGTAATAGTTGAATTATCAAGTAGACAAGCGGGTATGCAAGTAAGCGTACATCCAAGCAAAGCTAAGCAAGCTGGACGAGGCTAACGGACAACGCAAACGCTATCACGCTCGGCATGGTTACCGCTCGCGGCACGGCTAACCACAAACGATGGAGCGAGCGTATATACGCTATTCTACCGTGTGTGGCGAAGCCGCGCTCACGATGTAACTACCCTCTAACGGAGTTAGCGGCAAAGCGCTAGGTCCGCCTACCAGGCGTAGCTAAAAGACCTGACGGTCTGAGCGCACTTCTCTTTCGAGGAAGTGGGTAAAAGCCCAAAGGCTAATAGGCTCGAAGGCAGAGTAGGTACCTGCAGAGGTATTAGTACCAAACACATGCATATAACAGGTGATAACTAATCTATCGGTAAAGTTGTGAAAGCCAGGGGCTGAGTAAAACAGGAATAAGGTCAGCGAACAGACAAGCGAACAATCAAGCAAAGTTAGATAAGCTGAAGTGAAGCTAGCGTACAATGCTAGAGGTTATCACGCTCGGTGTAGTTACCACTCGTGGTGATGCCACGATAACATACAACTATCATTCACAGCCTAACTACACTCGAGCGGAGTTAGCAGGAAAGCAATGTGCACTAGACTCGCCTACCAGGCTGAGCATGGAGCCCGGAGGCTAAACGCAACCCGAAAGTTGGGTATAGAAATTCTGGAGGCTAAACGAAGCCCGAAGGCTGGGTATAGTATATGCATGAGATGTTAGTACCACATGAGCACACACATAAACGTGATAATAACTAGATTACTGTGGAGTGATGGAGCCCGGAGACTGAGTAGGAGCCCGGAGGCTGAGTAGAGAGCCTGGAAGCTAAACGACCATGAAGGTCGGCCACGCATGGTATCAAAGCAGTAAAGGGATACATCACAAGTATGGTATATATATAGTAAATAAACTACCCTAGTACAAATATTCATAACAGGCATAATACATGTACAATCCTGGGCACCAGGCCACATACAAATATAGGGAATAGCCTAATACAAATACAATCGAATACTGAATAAAATACATAGTCGACCCGACGAAGCGGGGAAACCAAAAATGAGGCGAGGACACTAGCCTAAATCTCTTTAGAAAATCACCATAAATTTGAAATCCCAGAAACTCGAGCACGTGCACCAATATATATTAAAATATATTTAATATTAATATTTTTTGAGAGAGAAAAGGTTAGAGAGAAAGAGATCTAGAGAGAGAAAAAGCTAGAGAGAAAGGATTCTAGAGAGAGTTGAGAGAGAGGATTCCAGAGAGAGCTAGAGGCAACAGAGGAGAGAGAAACGAAAAGAGAGGAACAGATAAGAGAGAGAGGAATAGGAGAGGGGGGCTTTGCCCCCTCTCTGCTCACGTACTATGCCCCGGGGGGCCAGGCGGCACCGAGAGGGCACCCCTGGCCACTGGTGGTGGGCACTAGTACTGGTCAACCAAAGGAGGAGGGGGTTGAGATGTTTTGGGTGGAGATGAGTTGGAAATGATGATAGTTATGGTGGTGATGGAGATGTAGATGGAGATGGAGTTGATTTGGGTGGTAGGATATTGAAATTGAAGGAGATGGGAGGAGGATGAGGAGTATGGAGTTGTAATGGAGAAAGAAGAGGTGTCGATTTTGTGATGGTGGTGGTGAGATGATGAAGATAGAGATGATGGTGTTGATGGTGGTGATGTAAATAGGAGGGGAAGGATGGAGAAACTTGAAGAGGAAGAAGATGGGTAGATGGCGGTGGCGTCGGAGGGGGGCAGCACCGGGCCCAAGCTGGCGGCGGCGGTGGCATTCTTCAGGGAGAAGAGGAAGAGGGAGAGAAAAAAGAGGGGGGAGAAAGAAAAGAAAAAAGAAAAAGAAAAATGAAAGGAAAAAGGAAAGAGAGAGAGAGAGAGTGATGGAAGGGATGGGTATTTAATGAAGGGGAGTGGGTCGGCAGTTGGTGAAGGGGGAAAAAGAAAAAGGAAAAGAAAGAAAGAAATGAAAAGATTCCAAAAAATAATAATAATATAATAATATCAGAAAATATCGACTGCTCCACAAAAATTCTCAAAAATACCCAAAGGTAGAAAACATCACCCTGTGAAATAATATGAAATCTGTTTTTAAAATAAAATCTCTTAAAAATTCTGGAATTAACTAGCGATACTGGTGACACCAAATCCGGCCAAGTTTTGATAAATTCAGAAAAATCTCCAAACATGTATTAAGCTAGAAAATGTGATTCTAAGAGATAATGTGAAAACTAAATTTAAAAATTCAACTCCTTTGTAAATAAAAAATCCTGGAACCGACCAGCAATACTGGAAGACACCAAATCCGGTAAAAATTTGATAAATTCAGAAAAATCTCCAAAAATGCAATGAGATAGAAAATATGATCTTGAGAAATAATATAAAAGTAGTTTTCTGAAATTTAACTCTATTTGTAAATTAAAAATTCGAGAATCAATCGGCGGCACTAGTCGATACCGATTTTGAAGATTTTGCAATTTAATTCGAAAAAATTCTAAAAAATTATGAAAAATCTAAAATATTGGAAAACGATGTTTGAAACTAAGATCGGTCAAATTTGACTACCAAAAACATCAAATCGAGCAATACAATAGGTTCGAGTCCCCGGTTCAGAGTAGGGCTGACTCCGAGTCCATGAATCCGGATCCAATGCAAAACAATCACGTAAATAATTAAAAACAAAAGCAAATATAAAAAGTAAATCAAAAAATATGATCAAAAAATCTAAATAAGTACCTAAATAAATCAAAAATATGTCAAAAAAATCTAAATACGTACCTAAATATGTATTTTGGAATGAGTTGTTACATTCTATCCACCTTACAAAAATTTCATCCTTAAAATGTCGATAACGAAAAATGAACACAGGAAAGGTAGGAATGAGGATTTTACCAATTAAGATATGAATAATTAAGGGTAATACTTATAACTGACTGACCAATATCTTTGGACCTAGACATCTCCTGCATTTCCTGCCATATATAACTTCTGACGGTGCCATAATAATATTGATCTGATATCTGCTGATAAAAGAATACTACCTGAGCTTCAGTAGACTGACCCATCTGAATAATATGAAGTGAGCTGAATTGGTAAAATGATCAATAATATTTTTTTTAGACTGCGAGGTAAAACTGATGAAGTCCGTAGAAATCCATAGTGATAAAACCTATAATATAAAATCTCTGCTTGGTATGAAGTTGTGCTTGACTACGAATCTATAATAGGATTCTCGGATGAGCTGCATACTTACCATTACTCTAGGAGTAGATCAGATTATCGAAAATAAAAAAACTCTGATAAAAGAGATCATGGATAAAGAAAATCGATAATAATAACGAATTCTAGATATGGGCGTCAATTACTTTGAAAAGCATAACTAAGAACTCATAATAACTGCCCTCTGAATGATAATCTGGCTATAGGTTAAATATCTAGAGAATACCCAAGTTCTACAAGGTTGGCTGAATAGATCATCAACAGCGAGAAAACCCTATTCACTAAGTCCATGCAACACGTTAGGCAGGAGAATATTGGGAACGAGACTAGGATAATAAACTCCGATGAAACTAGCAAGGAGCGAAGTCAGAACCAAGTGGGACCATTGCGTAATACAGTGTCAGGCACTAAGCACTAGGGTGCTGTGAAGATAACGCTCTACAAGGCTCGCACTTGGTGGAGCTCATGCGGTGAAGTCATTGTGTAACATAGTGCTAAATGCTAAGCGCTAGGGTGCTGCAAAGCCTATGCCCGGTTAATCTCACGTGGTTAGATCGCGACTCTCGCTTGTCGAGGCTAGTGGGGTCTTTGGCTCATCAAATCCATGAAGACTGCTAAGTATGATGGCTCTAACCTCAGTGAAGTCAGTAAAAGAGATCATGATCGCTACTAGAATACTATAGAAAATACCATAGCTCTGCCTAACAGAAATTCTGAAACTGAAAAATCGTTCATACCGATACTCTTCATGTTGTGATACAATCTATCTGATTAAGTAAGTGATGACTACCCAACTTTCTGTACTGATCTTTGTGGTGTGTCTATACATGTAAGATTAGAATGTGAAGCTGAAGAACTATCCGATATAAGATAACATGTGTACTAGAATCAAAGAATATCAGAATAGGGGAAAGAACCACTTCTGTCCTATCGCTACCTCACTAGTCTATCCATATCTTAAGTTAGTATAAAGGCTATGAAATTTAGAATAGGGAAAATGGAAGAGATACGGGAATCAAAGGAAGGACGATCAAGAAGAAATAGATAACTCTGCACTTGTAGTTGGATTGTATAATCAGGACTCATGAATACCAGTTACAAATTTCTTTACCATTAATTTTCCTACTAGATATACTATAGATGTGAAGCTTAGGCTCTGATTGTTGGCCCAAAGGCCATTAGCCCTAGTTTTGATGATAACAAAACATATGTAGTTATGTTTTTAACAATTTTGTTTAAGAAAGTTTCAGGTTAACTATTTGTTGCATGTCGCTCCATCACAAGACATTTGGATGCCAAGAAGATGTAGATCCCAGAGTCTAAGTACATAGAAGAGCTCAAGGATCAAGAAGACTATATCAAGATTTGTATTTTCACTTTTTGTATTTTAGATAGATTTATAGTCGTTTGTTAAAACCAAGATGATACAGGTTGATAGCTTTTGGGATTGACACACACATACACATATTTCACACTCTTTTGTGTTTTTAATAAGAGTTCATAACTATACTCTTTATCATTTTTCAAAATTGAGTTTCAGAAAAACAAGTTTCCAAAAAATTGGGTTTTTGATTTAGAAAAGAATTTTGACAAAATATGGTTCTAACTTTATTTTGTGTTAATCCATGATCACACACTAGTTCTTCAAGTTACTTAGAACTCTATTTTGTGTTTAAAAATCAAAAGTTATTTTATCAAAAAAAAGAATATTTTAAAAAAAATTTCATAACTTGCCTTTGGTCCTTTATTGGTCGACCGACCGGTCGACCGTAGGCAGAACAAAATTGCTCAGTCAGTCGACTGAGTGATCGACCAACATGCACCGAAGTGCATTTGTTCACTTTAGTCGACCGGGTGGTCGATCGACTGCAAGAGCCTTGCTCTCTGTTAGGTCGATCGACTGACCCGGTCAACCAACAAAGAGTTTGGTTCTCTGGTTGGGAACTACGATCGACCTGACCCCAACGATCAGAAAACCGACCATTGGCGGTTGACCAGCCGATCGACCGATAGAAGACTTTTCTTTTGTAACTTTTCTCAATGGTTATATTCTGTTTTATCTTTTTCTGGGCCTTTTCCCAACGACTCTTTTGGGTTTTTTACTCATGTTTTCATCCCCTATAAATAGTGGAACTGTGAAAAAAATTCAAGAAAAAGATTTCTAAAGCTTAGATAAAGTTTTTACAAGTTTTAGCTTTTTCATAAAAGATTTCTTTTTGAGCCCAAATTTTCAAACTCTTGTTTTTAGCTTGAGCCCTCCCTCTACATCTCTACAAGCTATTTTTACTACACAATCCCATAGAGTTTCACCTCCTTATCTTGATTATAGGATTGAGCTTGTTAGCCATTTATGATCAAGTGTAGATCACCGTTTTCCTTCTATTAAGAAGTTGTAGAGGTTGCAGTCTCAAGTGAGCTAGTGAGCTCCGTGTTAGTGTTGCGGCACCACGAAAGAGGACTTGTGAGTCCATTGAGTTCTAATGAGAACTTGTAATGGTTGACGATCTAGTGAGATCGGTCGTAGTGGAAATCCTTTATAGTGTTGAAGGCGGGGACATAGAGCATTGGCTCGAACCTCAAAACAAATTATTGTGTTTGCGATTGCTTACTCTTTCTCTCTTCACTCTACTCTCTCTTTAATTGCTTGCACTCTAATATTATTTACTTATTTGCATGTATTTCTTAATTGTGATTGATATTTACTAGGTTGCTAGAAAGTAATTTTTTAATTCCATATTATTTGCCATTTAATATAACCATCACCTATTCATCCCCCCTCTAGGTAATTTACAATTGATATCAAAGCCTAACCCTAGTTTTGGTTTAACCATCTTAGGGAGATCCTTTCATTTGGCTAAATTTCATTTATTGTATTTGTTATTTTTTTGTGCACTTATACTTGTTTTCATGGCATCACACGACTTCTCTAGCATCGAGTCTCCACCGAAATTTGATGGGTTGAAATTCTCCATTTGGAAGGTCAAAATGAAACTTATTCCTTAAGTCCCTAGGAGTTAGAGTTGCCAAGGCCATTACCAAAGAATTTGTTGAACCTCATGGTGATGAGGATACACGGTCGAAGCAACCGCTAAGGACTATGAGGCCAATGCTATAGCCCAATGTGCACTTACATAAGCATTAAATGATGATAATCTTTCTCGTGTAATTAATTGCACATCCGCTTATGAGGTTTGGAATGATCTTATCATTACTGATGGGGAGACATTGCAAGTCAAGAGATCTAAAGTTGACTTGCTTTATTCTCAATATGAGAATTTTTATATGCTTGAAAATGAAAGTATAGATAAGATGCTTACTCGGTTTACCAAGATCACTAATGGTTTATTTTCTTTAGGTGACACCATTGACAATGATCAAAAGATCCGGAAGGTCATTAGAGCTCTTCTCAAAGCTTGGGAAGTCAAGGCAACAACCCTCAAGGAGCTCAATGATAGAGAGGAGATGGACTTCTTCAGCTTCATTGAAAATCTCAAAACCCATGAGATGGAAATGAAGGTGAGAGAAGAAAGGGAGACCCCAAAGAAGAAAGTGATAGTTTTTAAGGCTACTCCCATCATTCTTTGATGAAGAAGAATCGTCAGAAGACAGTGATGAGGATTTTGCCATGCTCATTAGAAAAGTGGGCAAAATATTTTACATGAAAGGAAGACAAAGCAACTTCCGAAGAGGAAGACATCACGGAAGATTTGAAAAGAAGAAGGAGACGAGTACTTACTTTCATTGCAAGAAGACGGGCCATCTAATTGCAGATTGCCCCTCACTTCAAGCCACTACATCCAAGAACATGCATAAGAAGAAGAAGGCAATGGTAGCCACTTGGGATGATTCAGAGACGGATTCCAAAGAGAAAATTGATGCCGCCCACATTTGCTTCATGGCAAACGAAGAGGAAGCGTACATGGTTAATCTTGAAACCTCTTTAGAAGATAATGATTTAACTATGGATAAACTTGCACAATTTTTTGAAGAATTATAAAATAGGTATGAAATTTCTCTTGCACAAAATAAAAAATTGAAAAAGGAAGGTAATTTTCTAAAGAATAAGCTAGAAATTGAAATGGCTTTTTCAATTCTTTTGAGAAAATTAAAAAGAATTTTAATAAATACAAACTTGTTTGTAAGGGTAAAAGCCCTAATATTACTTTTAACAAAAATAAATTTTTGGATATCCAAAAATGTATTGATGTTTTGGATACCACTTTGAAAAAGTGTGCTTTTGATATGAACAAATTTGCCTCTATGTTTCCAAAAGGAAAAACCCACTTGAAACATACTTTCATTCATCAATCACACACCATGAAAAACATGCACATGCACAAACACATCAACATAAGCATGCTTTCATGTATGACAAAGTGTACACATGTGCACATTGCGGCTGAAAAGGCCATTTTGCAAAATTTTGTTATACTAAGTTAAATATGTTAAATAAAAGTATTTGGGTTCGAGAAAGTACTAACCATATAGGACCTAAAAAGATTTGGGTACCAAAGAACACACCAAACTTGATTGATACGGGTATGTCGTTCTCCTTCAAGACATAGGGAGAGATAGTGTCATGGTAGTGGATGGATCGAAGCTCAAAGGATCAACCGTCATCTTGCATTGCTATCAAGAGGCACCTATTTTGGAGATTGTTTATGGTTTGGTAACTTTTCACTTGAAAATTTTATTTCTAGCGAGATCTATGCATATATAGGATTAGCTAGTTTCTTTTTGTGGAAATATGCTTTAGTTGTGTAGACATGCCTATTCTTATTTTTGTATCTTGCCTATAATTGAGCTAGTTAATTAACTTTGCTTTTATTCTTTACAAGCCCATGATTTGCTGGCCCATGTGTAGAGTATTTTCTCTTGCTCACTTAGTTGATAGATATCTTTGGATGTGTGTATGTGTGTGTTGTCAATATATCTATCTTCTGTTTGGGTATTGTATTTAAACAATATTTAAGCAATAAATCAAGATAGCAATTGCGCACCTCAACTCTTATCTAGAGGAATGACGAGGAGAAGTTCAGAACCCGTAAAGGGTATTAAGCTTCAATATCTTATTTTAATAGCTCAATATATGAGTTAATTATTAAAAATTATATTGTTAATATAACAATAATAAAATAAAAAAAAAAATTTCATGTGTTTTTCATGCCTATAAGATTTCTGGTATTATTTTCTTGTTTTATATGTAAAAATATACAAGTAAAAATAATTTCTCAACGGTTGACCGAGTTGACCTGGTATAAGTCTGGTCGACTGCCCAGCCAGGTATACAAAAATTTTTTTTGTCCTGAAGCCGGTCGACTGACTGTAATTAAGATTGCTCTTGATTAGACCCGGTCGACCGTGAGTCGGGTCTTGCTGTTGTTTACCCATTTAAAAAACCCTAGAAACCTTCTCTCATTCTTTCTTCCTACACTGTTACTCTCTCTTCTTCCTCCCTATTTTCCCTCACCCCTTTTCACTCTAATCCTCTCAAATCACCTCTATTCCAAAATCAAACCCTAAAAATTGGTTGGATCTCTCTTCAGCACTCCAGATTTGTTGCTTTTAAGGAGATTTTTTTGTTTTCAAGGTATAATCTCTCTTCTCTCTAAATCTTTTTGATTTCATAGTTTTTCTAGTAAATCTTTTTCTATTTCGTGCCAAATCTTTGTTTGTCATCCCCGAAATGACAAAAAGTCTAGATCTCAGAAGAGTAAACAACCTGAATCATCCTCCAACCCTTTTATTTCTCAAAATGCCTCTCATAGATTTTCTGTAATTCATAACAAATATGTTATCTCTGGTAGAACTGTGGTGCTCGTTGATTTTGAGCACCTGAATCTTACTACCATCTTGAACACAAGCTCTCTTGAACATCTTGGTATTATTAAAGAACCTGTCTATCCTAAGCTTGTACACTACTTTTACTCTAATGTAACATTTCAAAACAATCACGTCAGATCTAGGGTTCTGGGTAAGGACATAAATATTTCTCTAGATCGATTTGCCCATCTGCTACACCTCTCCTGTGAGGGTGTAGATATTTATAATATTGATCTTCATGAGTTTGATTATCCTGACGGTGAATCTGCCCTCACCGCATCTCTTTTGCTTCACAATGATAAAAACCCTGCTTTAGTTAGGAATGAGGAGGTGAAGTATTATACTTTCACCGTTCAAATCCTAACCAAAATCGTGTTCTATAATCTCCTGCCAAAATCAGGAGAATATAGTCATGCACAGGGTTCTGCTCCCCTCTTGATTTATTGTATTCTGAAAGGCATTAAAGTAATATTCTAAAACTCATCAATGACTACATGGCCTCCGAGCATCCCCTGATCCTAAACTGACACTTGCCCTTTGGGATGCTCGTCACCTGTCTCCTAAAGCAACTAAAATTTGGTCTCTCCACTGAACGGTCCATCGAACCGTCAGTTGACATTAACATTACTCTTCTAAAGAGGATGTGTGCTAGGGAACGTGTTCGTGCTCCTCAGGCCCCTCCTATCATTCTTGTTGTTGTTCCTAGATCCTCCTCAGCCTCTTCTGCATCTTTTGATCCATACTCAGCCTTTCTGCTTAGCTTCGGGAGCATGATCTGAAATTATCTGCAAATTTTAAAGGATGGAGAAAAGAGTTGACAATGATCTGCAGTATATCTGTGCCTTTATTCGCTATCTCCAAACCTGTGTCGATGAGGCCTACAGTAGGAACGCTTGGCCTGTACCACTTCCGAGAGGCCACTCGCAGCCCTTTCCTACATCAGGTCCTCCGTTTGATACATGGGTACCTCCTCTAGCTCCTTTCGAGGCACCGGCTCCTCGAGAAGATCCCGACTTTCAGGAGGATTGACCCCTTTCATTGATGACCAAAAAGGGGAGAGAGATTTTATGGAGTTATCTTAGGTGTTTTTGTTTTGTTTTTATTTGAGTTTTTATTCATGTGCTTTTTATTTATGGACAAGTAGTATTTGGTGGACATGTGTAGTAGTTGGTGGGCATGTGTTTTTATGTTGCAGTACTTATTTTGTAGTATGTAACTTGCTTTGAGGATGGCATGAAATTCTGTATGGACAAATTTCTTTTATGATATCTCTATTTTCTTGATATTTATTTCTTTCTGTTGATATAATTGATACAGATCTTCTGTGTGTGGTATGTGGTATATTTGTATTTTAGTGTTTCCTTTATAAACCAACCATCAACCCTCTTGTTTTGGAGGTTGGAGGCTATTGGTTGGATGGAGGAAACTGTTTGTGCATACACCATTGTAATTCTGTATTCTTGGTATGCATAGATGGGTTGTATAAGAGCTTGATTGACGCATCTTATTCATATGATTTTATTGATGCATTTAACTCTTATGTCACATTTTGATATATGCATGTATTTAGGGGGAGCTTCGGTTGAAGTCTAGTCCCAAATTATTTGTGATAACTCTATGTATTTTATCATCATCAATAAGGGGGAGATTGTTGGCCCAAAGGCCATTAGCCCTAGTTTTAATGATAACAAAACATATATAGTTATGTTTTTAACAATTTTGTTTAACAAAGTTTCAGGTTAACTATTTGTTTCATGTCGGCTCCATCACAAGACTCACACATTTAGAAGCCAAGAAGATATAGATTCCAGATCCTAAGCATATAAAAGAGCTCAAGGATCAAGAAGACTATTCAAAATTTGCAATTTCAATTGTTGTATTTTTTATAGAATTTATAGTCATTTGTTAAAACTAAGATGATATAGGTTGCTATGTTTTGGGATTGACACACACACACACACACACACACACACATATTTCATACTCCTTTGTGTTTATAATAAGAGTTCACAAAACAAGTTTCAGAAAAACTGGGTTTTTGGTTTAGGAAAGACTTTTGACAAAATGTGGTTCTAACTTTATTTTGTGTTGATATATGATCACACACTGGTTCTTCAAACCCCTAGAACTCTATTTTGTGTTTAAAAATCAAAAGTTATTTTATCAGAAAAAGAATGGTTTAAAAAAGATTTCCATAACCTGCCTTTGACCCTTTGTCGGTCGACCATAGGCAGAGTAAAATTGCTCTATCGGTAGACCAAGCGGTCGACCGACATACACCAAAGTGCATTTGTGCACTTAGGTCGACCAGGCGATCAACTGACTGCAAGAGCCTTGCTCTCGGTTGGGTTCGATCGACCAATAGAGAGTTTGGCTCTCTGGTTGAGAACCACGGTCGACCGTCCGGTTGACCAGCCGGTCGACCGACAGAAGACTTTTCTTCTGTAACTTTTCTCAACGGCTATATTCTATTTTGTCTTTTTCTGGGTCTTTTCCCAATGGCTCTTTTGAGTTTTCTGCTCTTGTTTTCATCCCTTATAAATAGTGGGACCGTAGAAAAACTCAAGAAAAAGATTTATAAAGCTTAGATCAAGTTTTTACAAGTTTTAGCTTTTTCATAAAAGATTTCTTTTGAACCAAATTTTCAAACTCTTGTTTTTAGCTTGAGCCATCCCTCTACATCTCTACAAGCTATTTTCACTACACAATCTCAAAGAGTTTCGCCTCTACATCTTGATTATAGGATTGAGCTTGTGAGCCATTTGTGATCAAGTGTAGATCACCGTTTTCCTTCTATTGAGAAGTTGTAGAGGTTGCGGCCTCAAGTGAGCTAGTGAGCTCCGTGTTGGTGTTGCGACACTGCGAGAGAGGACTTGTGAGTCCATTGAGCTCTAGTAAGAACTTGTAATGGTTGACGATCTAGTGAGATCGGTCATAGTGAAAATCCTTCATAGTGTTGAAGGCGGGGACGTAGAGCAGGGGCTCGAAACTCGAAACAAATCATTGTGTTTGTGATTTCTTACTCTTTTTCTCTTCACTCTACTCTCTCTTTATTTGCTTGCACTCTAATATTGTTTATTTATTTGCAAGTATTTCTTAGTTGTGATTGATATTTGCTAGGTTGCTTGCAAGAAATTTTTTAATTTCGCATTATTTGCCATTTAATATAGCCATCACCTATTCACCCCCCTCTAGGTGATTTACACTGATGCCATCCTGTAACGCCTGGATCCCGCAGGTACGGAGACGTTAGTGCGATGTATATACGTAGGTCAAAAATACCCTCACATATATATGCTAAGTATCAGTACTGGCAAGAATTAGAGTACGAAAGTACGTGGTGCACTATATATTCCAACATATGAGTACAACTATAAAGTTATCACAAGCTGTGACCCAATATTACAAGAATATTACATCACCGATAGGCGCAATTGCGAGGATACAAAAAGATATACAGTGACGAATAGTACATGATGCCCTCACGAGTTACAAAAAGAAAACTCGAGGAACGAGCATGGGGCCTACAGGGATAGGGTCCTTGACTGGTCTTCTACTGATCCACTACGTTTCCACTGCGCCACTCTGATCAACGGGATGTCCATGAGGTCTAAGCTTCAGGATGTGGACATGCAGATCCAGACGAGTCAGAAACCTCCCCAACAAGTGTATGATGAATACCAAGTGGCGTGCAGGGTCAAGCACACGTGTATCAATAAATTTGAATCAAAAGCATGCATTGAAAACCACGTCGTCAGCATACACACCCGAACATGAATGAGATATCATGTAATGGGATACACATAAGCGACAAAACCAGTTGTACGGGCTTAGTAGATAGATTCATAAGATTGATACCTCAAGGGAATAATTTAAATAAGGAAACCCTCATCTATATTCCATATACCTCATATCTCCATCGACTGGATACACACAACCTGAGCTATCCATAATAACAACTAAATAGAACAGTATGAATCATTAGAAGCAATAATCATACAGTAACTAAAGAATCCATATAAAGCCATGAGATTAGGCACAGTAATACAAGTGTAATATTAGGAAAGAGACAAGATATGTACAATATGATAACAGTAGGAGATCAATGGAGTATTACACATGTGGTAAAATTAGGAATATATAATATAATAATAATAATAAAACCAGAAATCTGAATAAAAATCCGATGAAAGCAAATACGACAAAACTAGCGATATAACCTAGATTATGGCTTCATGAGATAAGTACATCGAAGGAACAATCTAAACAAGGAAACCCTCATCTATATACTGTATATCTCATGCTATCGTAATCTAAATGTGTACAACCCGAATTGCAAAATAGCACAACAAATTATTGATTAGCATCTTATTATTATTACTCGTCCTGCCCATATATCTAGGTATGTGCCCTGGCGTCCCAACGCACATACATCTATATATGAGTAAGTTGAGATTGTTATTGAAAACTAATGATGAGATCAATGGGTTATGTTTACAGTGGGTCCCGTACATACCTGGGACCACGACCCAGGGTGTTTCATTGCTGGTGTATGGAACCATCCACAAGGCCTACAGGAAGTGGGTCTTATATTATGCCCAATCAGGAATGTAATAGGAGGTAGAGAGATAGTGCTTCCCTCGGACACCTAGAGGCCCTCAGATAGATTCAGAAGATTTAGTTGCACAATATATCTAATACCACTGTAAATATATTCATCACTAGAAGTCCATCAGTTTCCCCCTTACCCGATATAGGTTAGTCTTTTTATAGCTAATTATTATACAATTATCATATTACGGGAATAGCATGAGCAGGACAGGTGCAGGAGTTACAGGAATACATAAGTACTAAAAATATAGGTCACTGTATATAATTCAGGATAGCGAGACAAGATTCCCAAAAAATGATGATTAGAAGCAAGCAATAATGTATCAGGTGACAGGTGGTATCAAACAGGTGTCAGGTGATAGTATGCAAGAGTCAGGTGTCAAATAATAGCATGTTAGGTAATATGCACAGTAGATATCATTGTCGTATATAACGTTACAGGAAAACAGTACCGATGCAGGGAATTGGTACGAATACAGAAAAATAGTATCGATATAGAAGATCGCTACAAATACAGAAAATGATACAATTTTGGAAAACAGTATAAGCACAGGTTTTAAACTCTTCACAATCATCTAAAAAAAATAATAGTTAAATTTTCAAGTAGACAAGCGGGCATGCAAGCAAGCGTACATCTAAGCGAAGCTAAGCAAGCTAGAGCGAAGTTAACGCACAATGCTAAATGGTATCACGTTAAGCGTGGTTACCGCTCATGGCACGACTAAATGCATACAACGGAGCAAGCATATAAATGCTATTCTACCACGTATGGCGAAGCCGCGCTCACAGTGTAACTATGCTCGAACGGAGTAGCGGCAAAGCACTGAGTGCTAGGTCCGCCCCCAGGCATAGCTAAAAGACCTGACGGTCTGAACCACTCCTCTTTCGAGAAAGTGGGTGAAAACCCAAAGGCTAATAGGCCCGAAGGCAAAGTAGGTACCTGCAGAGGTGTTAGTACCAAACACACGCATATAACAGGTGATAACTAATCTATTAATAAAGTGGTGAAAGCCGGGGATTGAGTAAGACAGGAATAAGGTCAGCGAACAGACAAGAGAACAATCAAGTGAAGCTAGACAAACTGGAGCGAGGCTAGTGTACAGCGCTAGAGGTTATCGCCCAACGTAGTTACCGCTCGTGACGATGTCATAATAACGTACAACTATCATTCACGGCATAACTACACTCGAGCGAAGTTAGCAGGAAAGCACTGTACGCTAGACTCGCCTACCAGGCGAAGCATGAGAACTCGGAGGCTAAACGCAACCCAAAGGTTGGGTATAGAAAGCCCGGAGGCTGAACACAGCCCAAAGGCTATGTGTAGTACCTGCACAAAATGTTAGTACATGCATGAGATGTTAGTACCACACGATCACACACATAAACATGATATTAACTAGACTGCCATGGAGTGATGAAGCTCGAAGGCTGAGTAGAGAGCTCGGAGGCTAAACAACCACAAAGGGTCAGCCACGCATGGTATCAAAGTAGTGAAAGAATACATCACAAGCATGATATATGTACAATAAATAAAATACCCTATTACAAACATTCATCATAGGCATAATACATGTACAATTTTGGGCACTCGGCTACATACAAATACAGGGGCAGAACTTAATACAAAATACAAATACAAATACAATCGAATACTGAATAAAATACATAGTCGACCTGATGAAGCGGGGAAACTCAAAACGAGGAGAGGACACTCGCCTAAATCTCTTCAAAAAATCGCCGTAAATTCAGAATCCCAGAAATTTTAGCATGTTCACCAATATATATTAAAATATATTTAATATTAATATTTTTTGAGAGAGAAAAAGTTAGAGAGAGAAAGAGATCTAGAGAGAAAGAGAGAGCTAGAGAGAAAGAATTCTAGAGAGAGTTATGAGAAAAGATTCTAGGGAGAGAAAGAGAGAGCTAGAGAGAAACATGTTAGAGAGAAATGGAGAGAGAGGAGGACAAAAGAGAGAAATAGGAACAGATGAGAGAGAGGCACATGAGGGAAAGAGAGGGAACAAGAGAGAGGGGCTATGCCCCCTCTCTGCTCACGCACTGTGCCCCGAGGGGCCACGACTGGGGCCGCCACCGACCACTGGTGGCCGGCGGTGGCGCCCACCAACCAAAGGAGGAGGGTTTTGAGGTGTTTGGGTGGAGATGAGTTGGAGATGATGATGGTTATGGTGGTGATGGAGATATAGATGGAGGTGGAGTTGATTTGGGTGGTGGGATGTTGAAATTGAATGAGATGGGAGGAGGAGTAAGGAATTGTAATTGAGGAGGAATAGATGTTGATTCTGTGATGGTGGTGGTGAGATGATGAAGATGGAGATGATGGTGTTGGTGGTAATGGAAAGAGGAGGTGGACGATGGAGGAACTTGAAGAGGAAGAAGATGGGGTGATGGTGGTAGTACTGGAGGTGGGTAGCACCGGGCCCAAGGTGGCGACGTAGTGGCGTTCTCTAATGAAAGGAGGAAGAGAGAGAAGAAAGAGGGGGAGAAAAAGAAAAGGAAAAAAGAAAAAAAAAGGAAAAAAAAGAAATGGAAAAATGAAAGAGAGAGATTGAAAGAGAGTGATGGAAGGGATGGGTATTTAATGAAGGGGAGTGAGTTGGCAGTTGGTGATGGGAGAAAGAAAAAGGAAAAGAAAGAAAGAAATGAAAAGATTCCAAAAAATAATAATATTATAATAATAATGAAAAATATCGACTGTTCCAGAAAAATCAAAAAAATACCCAGAGGTAGAAAACTTCATCCTGTTGAATAGTATGAAATCAGTTTTTAAAAATAAATCCCATTTTCAAATTAAATATCTTGAAATCAACCAGCGATATTGGCCGACACCAAATCCAGCCAAGCTTTAATAAATTCAGAAAAATCTCTAAAAAATTCTTTAAGGTAGAAAATGTGATTCTAAGAGATAATATAAAAGCAAATTTTAGAAATTTAGCTCTTTTTTATATCAAAAATCTTGGAATCACCAGTGATACTGGCCGACACCAAATCTAGTGAAATTTTGATAAATTTAGAAAAATCTCCAAAAATGCATTGAGATAGAAAATACGATCCTAAGAAATAATATGAAAGTAGTTTTTAAAAATTCAACTCTGCTTGTAAATTAAAAATTTGAAAATCGATCGGCGGCACCGGTCGATACTGTTTTGAAGTTTTTGTAATTTAATTAAGAAAAATTTTAGAAAATCATGAGAAATCTAAAAATTAGAAAACAATATTTGAAACTTAAATCGATCAAATCTGACCGTTAAAAAGACCAAATCAAGCAATATACTAGGATCGGGTCCCCAGTTTAGATTAGGGCTGACTCCGAATCCACGAATCCGGATCCAATGCAAAACAATCACATAAATAATCATAAAACAAAAACAAATATGAAAAGTAAATCAAAAAATATGATCGAAAAATCTGAATATGTATCTAAGTACGTATTTTGGCAATGGGGTGTTACAATAGATCCTTCTCCCATACCCCATGCATATGCAGCTATTTGCGCCAGTTTGCTATCTGGTGGGTAGTCCTTGATTGACTGACTCTGCAAATGTCTTCAAGCTCCGCGGAGTCACAACATTTACCACCTCCTTCTCTTTAGTCTTTGCCTGTCATGATATAATGGCCAAATAAAATTGTGCACATTTAATTTAAAATTTAGAGTTGTGCTTTAATTATGATAAATATACTCGTATATCCAAAGTGATAAGTTTCTTAGGTCATGACACGAAACTACCAATAACATCACGGACGGTTGTCATCTCATCACATGGAATTGGTAGAAGAGCAGCTATATCCAATGGATCCATGATACTCACTCTTATATTATCGGATCCAATTGGTCCGGTGTGAATGATTTGATCATCACCGGTGTTGAAAGCTCTTCCATGCGCCATAACACAATTTTTATATTCAGTGACCAAATCAACTAGAATAAACCCACCCTGAGACAACCATATAATAAGCATGACAAATAAGCAAGTAAGTGTGTACGTATATATGTGTGTGCACATGTATGTATTTGTACAAATATTAAATAAAATTACCTCTGAAATCTCAGATAAATCCTTTAAAATTATACAACTTCCATTGCCGCTCTGCGGCTTATAATGTGGTGGCAGATAGCTCGATAGATTAGTATTCATTTGGAATTCCCGCCGCACTTTTTCAATTTCAGACATGAAGGAAGCTCTGAAATCATCTTCTCCCCTCTTGTATTCATCTTATCGCCTCCTTCATTCATCTTCTCGCCTCTTCCATTCTTCTTCTTGAATTTTTCTTTCTTTTAAAAGTTTCACTTCCACCAATCTAGCACATCTTCATTTGTAATACCTTGGCGGTGTCGGCGAGAAGTATGAAAGTAGTTAAACATAGTAGCCCTTGTCCGGCACCTCAAACAGGACTGGGTGCTCAGGCTTACCCAATGCCATGGATAGAATGTCATTCATCTCTGATGGATGAATGTCTCGCTGAGATGTTGTCTGAGAAAGACGGTCCTATAAAAAGTTTGAAGAGAAACACTTGTATTAGTTTAAAACAAGAGAAAACGGTTATGACAATTTTGTTGTAAATTAAATACTTACAATTTCACTATCAACAGCTTAACTGTCAACATTTATATATGAACCATCTTTTCTGATCCTAACTTTAACCAACAACTCATGTAAGGGAATTGAGGATACAGTTGAATCATCATCAATTGATCTCTGGGATATCTATTGTACAAAACATATAGAAAAAATATAAGTAATACTTCACAAAAGAATATTTAAACATTAAAAATCAACAAATAAAATTTTTCTTACCAGTTCTTGTTCAAGTTGGGCATATCCTTTATGAGATAGTGTCTGAGGATAGATATTCAAATCCTGAATATCTTTATTCTTCTGACTTAACGTCTATTAAAAAATAATTATTAAGTAAGCATGAAGATTTTAAACAAGACATTTAATTATAAAACACTTTTTAGTTATGTTGTATTAACCTAAAATTTTGTAGTACTACACTGAAATACGAAAATTCTATAGTACTACGCTGAAATACGAACCGATCCCACACTTCATCATCAATGTGATCATATTCTGAAGGGGGTTTCTGTTTTATCTTCAGTTATGTACTCTCTTATCAACTTATTTTTAAATTACCTCCACATTTTTCCCACAGAAATTAGTAAAGAATGACGGTACTTCTCATCCAATTTGAATATAGTCTGTAATATATCACTAAAAATATTAATGTGTAGTGGGCGTGTATGTGCCATGCTTGATGTGTGAGTGTGTGTATTGGTGGTGTACATGTGTGTGTGCGCGTCATGCTTGATGTGTTTGTCATATATGCTTGGGGTGTGTGTGTGTGTGTGGTGGTGGTGGGGGGTGTGTGTGTGCATGCCATATATGCTTGATATGCGTTATGTGTGGTAGTGGCGGTGGGTGGTGGGGTGTGTCTGTGCGCGCGTGCCATGTATGCTTGATGTGTGTTGTGTCTGGTGGTGGTGGTGGGCATGTGTGTGTGTGTGTGTGTGTGTGTTATGGTGGTATACATGTGTGTGTGTGTGTTTGCCATACTTGATGTGTGTATGCCATGTATGCTTGATGTGTGTGTGTGTGTGATGGTGGTGGTTAGTGTGTGTGCCATGCTTAATATGTGAGCGTGCGTGTTGGTGATGTACATGTGTGTGTGTGTGTCATATATGCTTGATGTGTGTGGTGGTGGGGGGGTGCGTGCGCGCCATACTTAATGTGTAATTGTGGGTGTTGGTGGTGTACATGTGTGTGTGTGTTATGGTTGATGTGTGTACGTTCCATATATGCTTGATGTGTGTGGTGGTAGTGTACATATGTGTGTGCGCGCCATGCTGGATGTGTGTGTATCATATATGCTTGAAGTGTGATAGTGGTGGGGGGTGTATGTGTGTATGTTTATATAGACAATTAAATTATTCTGAATTTACTTACAGAAATATCTTCCCATATCTTATTCTTCAGATCTTCAGGAACCTCACGCCAATCGAGAATGTCAATAGGGACATAATGACGAGCCACACTTTCAAGATAACTCATCAATTTTTTTTCCTGAACTTTCCAATCGGTTGATTCTTCTCATTGAACTTCACCAAAAAAAAATTCCCTGATTTCTTGCTAAAATGAGATCACCCATCTTTGTATGGCCTCGAATCCTTTTCTTTGTCATACTTCCACTGCCACTACCGCTTCCACTGCTATACTCTGGATTCATATGCCTGTTAAGGAATATAAACACAATTTGTTAAAATCTCATCAATAAATATAATTTACAAGAAAAAATAATTTTCATAAATAAATAGATAAATTATGCAAACTATTGAATAGATAAATAAATATACCTTTATATCTTTAATTTTTCTTTTTTAATAACTTTTCTCCACAAATAGTCCTTCAAAATGATCTTCTCATATGTACAACTCGTCCTCAATGTTATCATTCCAATCATTACCCTCACTATTATCCGCTCTTGGTAACCTGACTGAGAAAGAGGGAGCATCATCAATATTATCCTCAATATCGTTCATGTCATCATAATTAGGTGTAATTTTTGACTTCATCGAGAGAACCATAGACCACTTTTTATCAGCAGGATCTGTGATGTAAAATACTTGTTTTACCTGTAATGCCAATAGGAATGTGTCCTCTTTGTGATCCTTTTTATTAAGATCCACTAGAATAAATCCTAACTCGTCGACCTTCATGTCATTATTATTCTCCACCCACTTATAACGGAACACGGGAACACGAAACATAGTGTAATCTAACTCCTATATGTCCACAATCACTCCATAGTCTGACATGTTTGCAAACACTGGTTTGTTGTCTTTGGCACTAGAAATATGCATTGATTGAGCCATTAAGGTCACCCCCACTATTTTGTATAGTGCAATTGTTATCATATGCTTTTGTGTAAAAATAATTATCATTTGTAGGATACCCATGATAAGACAAAACGTCTGTGTGAGGGTCATGCTCTAACCATCTCAAATTTTCAGAAATAGAATTTGATTTAGCTATTAGCTTATCAGTAACTCATTTCGGAACCACTTAATGAACATTTTATTGTGTTCATCTATTATATATTTATTTCTTCTTGATTTAGTTAGATTTGTGTACCTTATATAGTCCATATGATCATTTATATAAGGTTGTACTTCATCAGTATTATTCAAGACATATCTATGTGCTTGACACAATAAGCCTTTATTGACAGTAACAACAATTTGTCCAATTTTACCAAAGCCATCTGTTCCCTTAGTGCAACCTCTCTTAGGAAGTCTTATAATTTCGACATTTGATAAGTATTCATTGAAAAATTTATTTGCTTCTTTGTATGTGTAATATTCAACAATGCAACCTTCGGGTCGATTTCGGTTCCCCACATACCCTTTTAAAATTTTCATATATCACTTAAATGGATACATCCATATTAAAAAAACTGGACCACATAATCTAATCTCTCTACTCAAATGAACTGTTAGATACACCATGATATCAAAAAATGAAGGTGAAAAATACATCTCAAGCTGACACAGTGTAGCCACAATATCTTTCTGCAACTATTCCAGTTTTGTTGGGTCAATTACCTTGCTACATATTGCATTGAAGAAAAAATAAAGTCAGGTAATGGTATGACTGACATGTTGTGGCAATACAAAACGTATAGTTACAGGTGGCAACTGTTGCATCAATGCATGACAATCATGAGATTTTAAGCCAACTAGTTTTAGATCTTTCATTGAAACAAGAATTTGAATATTTGATGAGTAACTACTTGGCACTTTAATCTCAGAAAGACACTAACATAAGTCTATCTTCTCCTTTCTAGACAAAGTATGGCATGTTGGCAGTAAAATATATTTTGTCCCTTCTACTCTGGTGCCAACTGCTTGCGTATACCCATTTCAACCAAATCCTTTCTAGTTTTGACTCCATCCTTAGTCTTACCGGTTATATTGAGTAATGTGCTAATAAGACTATCACATACATTCTTCTCAACACGCATTGCATCAAGGCAATATCTCACAAATAAAAATTTTTATATGAGAAATCAAAAAATGGTCACCTCTTTTTCCATACATTCTTTTTAACTGTAATTTTTTTCCTTTACCATAACTTGCTCTGAGATGGTTCACCCGTTGATATACCTCTTCACTGATCAATGCCTTTGGAGCTCTTTCTTCTTCTATAAAGCCATTAAAAGCTTTTTGTAGCCTCCGATAACGATGGGATATAGGCAAGAATCTCCGGGAACCAAGATATATTGTCTTTCTACTATGCTTTAATTGAAGAGAAAATGTGCCTTCTTCACATAAAGAACATGCCTTGTATCCTTTCACACTGTATCCTGATAAGTTTTCATATGCTGGAAAATCATTGATTATTCAAAGTAATATAACTCGGAGCTTGAAATTTTCTTGACGATATGCATCAAATACTGCAACACCTTCTTCCCACATTATCTTTAAGTTTTTCAACATTGCCAAATAAAGATCTATATTATTTTTTGGTTGTTTGGGACCCGATATTAGCAATGACAATATCATAAACTTGCGCTTCATGCACAACCAGAGAGGAAGATTATAAATAGTTAAAATAACTAGCCAAGTACTGTGTGTGCTGCTCATATTACCATGCGGGTTCATTCCATATGATGAAAGACCTAGTCGGAGATTTCTTGCATCACACCCAAAATCAGGAAATTTAGAATCAATCATATTCCATTGCGGAGAATCAGCCGGATGACGAAGCATATTATTAGAAATTCTCTCGTATGAATGTCACATCAAACTCTTCATATGTTCTGAGTTTCTAAGATGCGTTTAAATCTAGGTATTATAGGAAAATGCTATAATACCTTTGCTGGAATTTTATTCTTATTTTTCTTGTACCGATCCACTTCACAAACCGAATATCTCTCTAAACCTTCATGATCCTTTCTTTACAAAATACAATCATTAGGGTAAGCATGTATCTTTTTGTAATTCATAACCATAGAGCACAAGATCTTCTTGGCATCATATGTACGATCTGGAAGTTCATTAGCCTCAGGAAGTATATCTTTCAAGAGACTAAGGCTGTAAAACTCTTATCACTCCACCCATTTACTACTTTCAAATTGTACAATCTCAACACTGTAGATAGTTGGGTGAATTTAGAATAACCAACATATAAAATTTTTTTGCATCATCTTTCAAACTCTGGATTAAGTGTGGGCGATCCATAAAGTGATCTTCTACATCATGGATCATGTCTTCTAATTTATCATCTTCATTACAATCGATTTCTTCTCTTTCATCACATTTTCTATCATTGAAATTAATTGGTCTATCTCTTGTACTCTCACTATATCATATCCATCTTATATAGCCTTTATCAATCCCATTAACGAATAAATGGTCTCTTAGTACTACAACTATAACATTCTCAAGGCAATCACATCTTATGCACGGATACTTAATACGACTAGGATTGTTGGCATGCTCAACAGCAAACTTAATAAACTCCTCGTTGTCATTCTAATATTTGGTACTTAACCTATTAGCATACATCCATTTTCGATCTATGTTTATCTAATCTAGACATAAAAAATAAAATATTGAATTAACAACACATAAAAAATAATATATGGAATTAACAACACCATATATCATGTAAAGAGTAAATTTACTTTACCACGACCACAGCACCACCACACACACACACATACACATTATCTTATGCAAAGAAAATTAATTTTGTAGGAACTAACCAAATTCAAAACCCACCCTAAATCCAAAAACCCTAGAAAACACCCATAGCTCCATCAGTATACTTATGGAAGAACGTTTCTCCACTAAAATTTTCCAAGTGTTATAATACTTTCAATAACAAATTAACACCAAAATTATGTATGTGATCTGAAGTTACTCAAAACTGCCTAAATATAACAGAATTTCTCAGATGAGAACTCACCAACCAACGCATTTAGAATGAACCGAGAAGTAGACTTCTTAATCACAAAAATTAGATTCCAATATATTGAATTAGAATTAGAATAGTTTCAGCTATCTGATTAAATGATTTCTAGCCTGACAGTGCTATGGTGTTTTCTATTCAATACTTACCAACACTGATTGAACGAGTAAAAGAAAGAAAGGAAGACTCACTGGAAAAAGGGTGTGAGTTGTGGGGAGAGGGTTGATTTTCTTCCTTACTTTGGAGAAAGTTCTCACAAGTTCAAGTCTACTTACGGATGTTCAATAAAAGTAAAAACAAAACTTAACAAATATCATAAACACTTTTATTTTTAATTTTTCGCTGATTTAGAAATATCTTGATAAATAAATAAGTGTTTTACTGCAATAGTCTACAAGTCTCTGTGTGTGTGTGTGTAATACTAAAAATATCCAAACCCTAAATAGCTCAAATCCTTCAATTACTCATCAAATTTCATTATTTATCCAATAAAGAAATCGAAAGCCAAAGCAAAACTAACCCTTTGTTTTCTATCTTGTAGCCAAATTTGACTCGGTCTCCGTCGCCGCCGCCATTGTCTTGGCCTCTGCCAGCGCCCGCCGCCGCAGACTGCTCAAGATTGGGAGTGAGCGGTGTGAAGATCACTCGATCAGAGAGGAGGAGGGGATAAAGGAGTGGATCTGGAGCAGAGGGAGAGGAGAGAGGGGAGAGAGCTTGCGGGAGGGAGAGGAAAGCTGACAGAGGAGGGGGGAGAGAGAATCAAGAGAGATGAGAGAAGTAAGGGATCGATGGAGGCTTGGGCAGAAAATAGCTTTTATGACTGGTGCGATTTTCGAAATGATATTGCACATCGGTTAATCAAAGAACCGACGTCTAAAGTCCCACTTAAAAAAATGCAATTTTTCTTTGAAATTGTCCAAGTCAGTTTCCTCACAAACTAACGTTAAATATATTTGTTACACGTCTGTTTACAAACGAACCAACGTGAAATGGTTTACAAAATACACACAATAACTGTTTAATCGTTTTATTTTCAAAACTGCCACCACATCTCCTTTTAACGTCGGTGTTGTCTTTAACCGATGTGAAAAGGCCGACGTGAAATCTCTTTTCTGTACTAGTGAAGAAAAAGTAGAAAGAATACAAGTTTGGAGTGAATGTGTGACGGGGAGCCTCTAATGGCTTGACGCCCGAATTTCTCTTTTAAATAATGTTTCTTTTTTTATATTTTCTTATGAAATATAGGTCATAGCTTAGTGCAAGTAAGATTTGAAACCTCATGCTCTTTTTCACTATAAAGAGGTTTGTTTTACCACTTTACACACTTGCCTCTTTTGAAAAACGTTGGCGGTCACCAAAGATCGCATAGGTGAGGGAAGCGATTCGTCAGAACCTGTGGTTAATGCAAGGGAGGAGGCAAATTTGGATGGTGAAGGGCTCTTGCTTTGACGGAGGAGGCTGGCCACGTAGAACTTCGACGAAGAAGATTATATGATGGTCGATGCGAGCCGCTTGAATTGGCACTAAACCTACAGATTTTTGGTCGATCGTGAGTGCAGAGTTCAACTTGGCTGGAGATAAATCATTAACTCTCGGATATTTTTTGGGTGTCTACACCCACATATTGAGTTATGGATGCAGATCAAATCTTGGTGTTCAATGGCAAAATCAGAGAGGTCCATCTCTTGGATCCAACAAATTTTATGGCTACAGGTTACCGAGTTATATGTGTGCATGCCCATAATCCCATGTGAGTATAATATATGCTCGATTTCATATACGTCAAGATTGAATATGTAACAAACTCTTCAAACAAATCTAGAAATTTCTATATAAAGTAATTGCAACAGATAAAAAGAGTTTTGGATCCAATATCAATTAAGAGTGAGAGTAGACGAGATGAAAAGAGTTTGCAAAATATGAATTATAAAAAAATGTAGGCAATTTTAACGATTTTTTGTGATTTAAATAGGATTATTTGGGCACCGTCTTTATCAAAGAGAACAAGATCAACAGGAGAACTCAAAAGAGGGGGGGTGGCGAGAGTCCCAAGGGTTTATGTTCACTCAAGCCCGACAGTCCCCCCCAAAAGCTTGAATTTCAGAAAAGACAAAATCAATAAAATAAATAAGCATAAAATATAAACAAATTGAAGGATCACCTAGAGGGGGGTGAATAGATGATGGCTAATCTAATGGTCACTCAATGCCAGATAATGCGGAAGTAAAAAACTATTATGACATAAACAAACTATTTAAACTAAACACCACGTATAACATAAGAGTGTAGCCGAATTCCCCGTGAAGGGCTCTGGACTAACTCCTCTAGATTCCCCTAGATAAGGGTTGAGGTGCCGCGTTGGCTCTCTTGGTTAAATACAAGTGTTAGCAAACAATCCCCAAACAAGTATATCAATATAAGCACACAAGTATATCAAGCATATAAATATGAAAGCAATAGAGGCATGCAAGATATAAAACAAGTGATAAAGAGAGAGAGAGAGAGAGAGAGAGAGTGAGCAATCGCAAACACAAGGGATTTGTTTCGAGGTTCGAGCACACTTGCTCTACATCCCCGCCTTCGACACACGAAGGATTTCCACTATAATCAATCCCACCGGATCACTCGGTGCCGCAACACCTACAACTCTCAGACTCCCTAGTCCGTACACACCGCAAGCCCACCGGCTCGCCGAGGCCACACCTCAAACAGAGAGTTCGCACCCGAACTCGAAACACCGAGTCCCCACTAGGACCCGAAACAATGCGAACACACACGTCCGCCTCCTCAAAGAGCAAAGATGAACTTTGTTGATCACAACTCTTGATCACCTAAAATCTCTCACAACAAACTCCCTATGGGGTAGATAAAGCAATGGATAGCTCAAGTGTTATGTGAGAAAACAAGGATGAGAATGGTGGAGGAAAACTCAAGAAAATCTCTTTTAACACTCTTATAAAAACTGCCCTTTTGATTGGAAGTATTAGCTCTCAATTTAGTGGAAAAAACTCTTTTAAAGAAGTAAGAAAAACTGGCTCAAAGTCCACTAGAAATCTTGGAGAAAAACAATGTCCAAACCCCTAAATTTATAGGGATAGAAAAACTAGCCGTTGGGGTCTGACAGAACTGTCGGTCGACCGTCCAACGGTCATATTTCAGACCGTTGTGCCGTCGGTCGACCGGTCGGTCGACCGGTCGGTCGACCGAGGCCAGGATAAAGAGAGCAAGTCTCTCTGTCCGGTCGACCGCCCGGTCAGCCTGGGCCTTTCCAGAGAGCAGAGCTCTCTGGACGGTCGACCGGGTCGGTCGACCGGCCTCCTACCAGAACTGGCGTGCACGTCTGTGCACGTCGGTCGACCGTGACGGTCGGCCGACTTCAAGCTGCGGTCGACCGTCCCAGTCGACTGGCTGAAGCCAGTATAGAAATGAAAAGGGATTTAAAACTTGGTCTTTTTGTTGAAGTAAAATCCCATAAAATCACAGAAAATCTACAAAAAAAGTTTTACCAGTATACTTTGATAAACAAACATGCTTGCACAAAATCAAGGCATGTTACAAATGATTTGGACTATTTTTGTAAGTTGGAAAAATTGGCTCAAATGAAAACAGTATTTTTCCAAACTTGATTTTTCTAAAACTTGTTTTTCGAAAACTTCACCAAATACAAAAACAAGATATTTAAACTCATTTGAAGCATAGAGTGTATGGATATGATCCACTACACAAACATGGTGAAATATCTATGTTTTTGACATTAAGCTCTAAATATGGTTTTGGTTAAAACATAATACTTGAATACCAAAAACCAAAATGATATTTTTCTAAAAGAAAATCTTCTGTAAAAACAAAACTATCAAGAGTGTGTGTGTGTGTGTGTAATATGTACTTGAGCAATCCACCAACTATTCTATCCTTTACATTTTAACTAAAAACAAAATCTTCTAAAAACAAACATAGACACAAGTCTTCATCTTCTTGAAGTCTTCACTTGAAGCCTTCTCATCTTCTTGACTTGGTCCGAACACGATCCAATGGCTCTTGGATCAAACCGTGCTAGCTCCAAAACTTGACTTCAAATCCTTTGTTGAAGCTATGCACCTACTAAGATCTTGATCATAAATCTGTCACTAATTAAACACAAGATCATTAGTACTATAACTACATGAGTTGATCATCATCAAAACTAGAGTGATGGGCCTTCGGGCCAACAATCTCCCCCTTTTTGATGATGACAAAACTCATGAAGTTATATATGCATGGATTAAAGTAAAGTCTCAAAGAAGCTCCCCTTAACTCATGCATAACACATAAACAAATAAATATGCAATGTATGCAAATGAAGGAGTAAACATGCTAATTAAGCATAAAACAAAATCACAAAATCTTTTTCTCCTATTTGCAAAACAAAACATATATGCATAAACACAAATACTACTCCCCCTTAAGCAAGGAAAACAAATACTTCTCCCCCTTAAGCAAGGAAAACATGCATATATCTCAAATACTTCTCCCCCTTTTTGTCAATCATCAACAAAGGGTTAAAAGTAAAAACAAAATCATCAAATTTTTCTCTCTCCCTTTTTGTCATAAACAAAGAGACCAATAAGGGGTGTAAACAAATAAGTCAATAAAAGGTTATATGCGATATACATTCATGAAGAGGAAGACGGTAAAGTAACTTCCCTGCACATATACATTACATGAAAGAGGGATGACAAGCCCTAATTCACATAACGTATAATATATAATGCATAAGAAGAGATGTGAAGCTCCCCCTACACACGTGTATCACATAGAGAAGAGTTGTCAAGCTCCTCAATATACAATACACTCAACATGAATCTATATGTAGAAGAGATGTTAAGCTCTCCTTGCATATAGGCAATACAAATCAAAAATTTTGATTTTTCTTATAAAACAAAAATTTGAATTTTCTCAATAAAACAAATCTTGAGAATTTTTCTTAAAATTTTTATTTTCTTATCATAAACAACTTTATGCTTTAAACATTAAAACAATTTAACTCAAGCACAAATAACTCATATATATGTATGAAAAATAAGTATACCAAATGAAATTGATACATACATATATAAGAAAACAAAATATGAGTATATACAAAAATATCAAATTGATACCAATTGAAACGATTCAATGATACCAATTGAAACAATAATAGGATCATGTGTATATCTCATAAACATTGAAGAATAAATAAGTAGTTAAATTAATTTTTGAAAAAACTAGTTAAAGATCCTTCAAAAACATGAAATCAAATCATATGTTTTTCATGAATCATACTAAATACACAAAAATTAATACTCAAAATCGATGAAGCTCAAAAAACATGTTCATGAAACAAGGTCATGATAAAACAAATAAAGTGTGAGTGTACAAGAATCATGTGTTTAGCATTTTCCATGAAAATAATTAATGAGGCTCAAAACACAAATATCATTTTATCAAACAAATCATAAAAATTCATTTTTCAGCAAAACAAACTTTTAGGTATATGTATGATTTATCTAAATCTAACAATATGCATACATATCTCAAACATAAAAGAGTCTATTAAAGGTATTTGCATGAAGGCAAGAGACTCACGGGTATACATGTATATTTATTAGATTTGAATAAAAATTACATATACATGAAGTAAATCATGAAAATAGGCAAAACAAGTGTAAATGAGAGAATCATCAAAACTAGGCTATACATGTGCATATAGTGGGTACAAATGAGCATGAAGTGCAAACATATATGAATTAATTTGTTCTCACTATTTGTACATGTATAAATACAAGTTTTGATAAAAACTACATTTAAACTAGTATTTACCACATGAAGCACAAAACCTAAAATATGAACATGCTAAAAATATGACATATGAACAAGCATGTAAACAAACTAAGAGTTTAGAAATAGTTACCAACTAAGGAACTATGTTCCAAAACTCCAAACTTGGTGGTTGTCCCACCAAACCTCCTTGATAGCGGTGCATCAATTATGTGTCCTTCAAGTCCTTGCATCCACCATCAAGGCACCATCTCTCTCACGTCGTGTGAGAGCCCTCACCTACATCAAAAACACATGGTGGGGGGTTTTGGTACCCATTTTTTCTTGGGTCCTTGGGGGTTAGCTTTGTAAGGCACCCAAACATTTTTATGATTAGCAAAATAAATATGATGCATCTTATCAAAACAAAATTTTACTAAATGGCCTTTGCAACCACAATGTGTACACTTGAATACCTTAGGATGCTTATGTGTGTGAGTGTGATCATGACGTGCAACATAAGCATATGCATGATAATGATATGCATGAATGTGTGGAGTTTGTTTCTTTGAAAACAAAGACTCCAATCTAGAGTGATTAAATGCACATGAACTCAAGGTAGAGCTCAAACAATCAATTTTGTTTTTCAAAAGATTAATCTCATTTTCATTAATAGTAGCATGTAAAACATGATGAGAATGAGAATCATTTTTCTTATTCTTTTTCGAAACAAAATCCTTTTCTTTTTCACAAATTTTTCTTTTCAAAGAGTTGTTTTCTTGAAAAGCAATTTCTTTTTGTTTTTCCACCAAAACAATTTTATTTTAAATTTGTGTTTCCTTCACAAAGATCATCCAATTTTGAAAGCAAGGAAACATTCTCATTTTTCAAAAATTCATTTTCTTTTTCTAAACATGCAATATTATTTTTAAGAGAATTATTTTCCTTATGCATGCAATCAAACTTCTTTTTCAAATTTTTATTTTCTTTCTTAATCATGTCATATTTCTCAAGCAATAGTTGACAAAAAGATGTGAGCTCATCATATGACATGTCTTCATCATCTAACTCGGATTCGGTGTTTACCTCAAGGGGGTTATCCCCTTGGAACATATAGCACTTGTTGGAGACGTCACATCCAACAACCGAATCGCTCCCCGCATAGTATTGTTCATTTTCGCCAAGGGAGGTGAGGGTGTTCCATGCTACAAAAGCCGAATCAATATTAGAAATCCTAGATAAATAATCATCATTTAGGGTACTCTTCAAAGCATGAATGGCTTTTGAGTTAACCTCAATATTCTTGCCATTTAAATAATACTCATTAGTGATGGCAAGGTAAACATGAATGCCTAGGGCCTTGAGGTACAAAGACATCTTAACCTTCCAAATTTGGATGTTAAGAATGTCAAAGGTGGGTGGTGACATGAAATCCATGGTGTGTGTACAAATATTTTGATTAGCCTAAAATGAGGATCTTTAACTCTAGGTTGTAAGACCCAAATTTAAAGCACTTGGCTCTGATACCAATTGAAGGATCACCTAGAGGGGGGGTGAATAGATGATGGCTAATCTAATGGTCACTCAATGCCAAATAATGCGGAAGTAAAAAACTATTATGACCTAAACAAACTATTTAAACTAAACACCACGTATAACACAAGAGTGTAGCCGAATTCCCCGTGAAGGGCTCTGGACTAACTCCTCTAGATTCCCCTAGATAAGGGTTGAGGTGCCGCGTTGGCTCTCTTGGTTAAATACAAGTGTTAGCAAACAATCCCCAAGCAAGTATATCAATATGAGCACACAAGCATATCAAGCATATAAATATGAAAGCAATAGAGGCATGCAAGATATAAAACAAGTGACAAAGAGAGAGAGAGAGTGAGCAATCGCAAACACAAGGGATTAGTTTCGAGGTTCGAGCACACTTGCTATACATCCCCGCCTTCGACACACGAAGGATTTCCACTATAATCGATCCCACTGGATCACTCGGTACCGCAACACCTACAACTCTCGGACTTCCTAGTCCGTACACACCGCAAGCCCACCGGCTCGCCGAGGCCGCACCTCAAACAGAGAGTTCGCACCCGAACTCGAAACACCGAGTCCCCACTAGGACCGAAACAATGCAAACACACACGTCCGCTTCCTCAAAGAGCAAAGATAAACTTTGGTGATCACAACTCTTGATCACCTAAAATCCTCTCACAACAAACTCTCTATGGGGTAGATATAGCAATGGATAGCGCAAGTGTTGTGTGACAAAACAAGGATGAGAATAGTGGAGGAAAACTCAAGAAAATCTCTTTTAACACTCTTGATAAAAACACCCCTTTTGATTGGAAGTATTAGCTCTCAATTTAGTGGAGAAAACTCTTTTAAAGAAGTGGGAAAAACTGGCTCAAAATCCACTAGAAATCTTGGAGAAAAACAATGTCCAAACCCCCAAATATAAAGGCTAGAAAAACTAGCCGTTGGGGTCTGACAGAACTGTCGGTCGACCCCGGTCGACCAGCCAACGGTCATATTTCAGACCGTTACGCCATCGGTCGACCGGTCGGTCGACCGAGGCCAGGATACAGAGAGCAAGTCTCTCTGTCCGGTCGACCGCCCGGTCGGCCGGGGCCTTTCCAGAGAGCAGAGCTCTCTGAACGGTCGACCGGGTCGGTCGACCGGCCTCCTGCTAGAAATGGCGTGCACATCGGTCGACCGTGACGGTCGGCCGACTTCAAGCTGCGGTCGACCGTCCCGGTCGACCGGCTGAAGCCAGTACAGAAATGAAAAGGGATTTAAAACTTGGTCTTTTTGGTTGAAGTAAAATCCCATAAAATCACAGAAAATCTACAAAAATAGTTTTACCAATATACTTTGATAAACAAACATGCTTGCACAAAATCAAGGCATGTTACAAATGATTTGGACTATTTTTGTAAGTTAGAAAATTGGCTCAAATGAAAACAGTATTTTTCCAAACTTGATTTTTCTAAAACTTGTTTTTTCAAAACATCACCAAATACAAAAACAAGATATTTAAACTCATTTGAAGCATAGAGTGTATGGATATGATCCACTACACAAACATGGTGAAATATCTATGTTTTTGACATTAAGCTCTAAATATGGTTTTGGTTAAAACATAATACTTGAATACCAAAAACCAAAATGATATTTTTGTAAAAGAAAATCTTTTGTAAAAACAAAACTATCAAGAGTGTGTGTGTGTGTGTGTAAACATGTACTTGAGTAATCCACCAACTATTCTATCCTTTACATTTTAACTAAAAACAAAATCTTCTAAAAACAAACCTAGACACAAGTTTTCATCTTCTTGAAGTCTTCACTTGAAGCCTTCTCATCTTCTTGACTTGGTCCAAACACGATCCAATGGCTCTTGGATCAAACCGTGCTAGCTCCAAAACTTGACTTCAAATCCTTTGTTGAAGCTATGCACCTACTAAGATCTTGATCATAAATCTGTCATTAATTAAACACAAGATCATTAGTACTATAACTACATGAGTTGATCATCATCAAAACTAGAATGATGGGCCTTCGGGCCAACACAAATGTTGGGCAATCTCATATGTGAATTTGGGATAGGTACCTTGCAGTTTTAAACCTACCCTTAGTGAATTCATCAGAAACTGAGAGATACAATGGACTACGCCTTGAATTAGGCATATTTACCAGATATTGACAAAATACACGTACAGTAAGTGCCAATCTATTGAGCGAACGGTTTGAGTGTTAATGGTCATGCTCACAGCACCGAATCATGAGAGTTTTTAGGAGTCAGCCCTACCCCCCAACCGTGACCATCACAATTTCTCTCACGTATGTAAGTCCTCCAAGGGTACTACAACTATTATACCCTCCATAATTCGTGTATTTAACTTATTAAGAGTTTAACTCAACTTAACCAGCTGTAGCTTAAGAGCATCATCATCATAGAGAAGCGGATGTAGCTACACATGCTACAAATAGGATATAAATATATCCGAGTTGATGCGCCACATGAGTATCACCAGTTCAGTTTGTCTACCATACTCAACCTCTTCATGGGAATAGCTCGCATATCAAGAAGGTTGTGTTCCTACTGTCAATAATCTCATCTGTGGGTTTAATCTCATATCCCTCGATTTGTCTAGGACTGTACTCTTATAAAGACCCTTTGTTGATGGGTTAGCAACATTTTTTTCAACTTTACAAAGTCCAGAATTACAGTTTTGCTTATTAGACGTTTAAGTAATTTCAGTCTGATCTAAATATGTCTGTTTAGTTTTTTTATTAACTTGCTTCAGTAACTCAATGATGGATCTAGAGTCAGCATGGATAGAGATAGGAGGTACACATCTAAGTACGATAGGAAATTCAAAGATTAGATCTATAACCTTTCAGTTTTTGAACAAGTAGTATTCAGAGCAATAAGCTCGGCTTTCATGGTGCTCCTGATGTAATCACCAAGAGGGGGTGAATAGGTGATGTGTTAATCAAATGCAGAAATTAGAAACATAATTAACAAAACTACATTAATTAAAGCGAAATAAATAATATCAAGCAAATATAATGATGAGCATAAATATATTGAGCATGCAAGATATATACAAGAGTGAGATGAGAGAGAAGAGCAATCACAAACATTGGAGATTTGTTATCGAGGTTCGATGAGAAAGAAGAGCAATCACAAACAAGAGTGAGATGAGAGAGTAAAGCAATCACCATAGATAAATACAAATCATGTAGAAGACTTCACACTAAAAAGTGACCTAGTTGGCATTATTATACCCTTCAATAGCATCGGGATATCTAATGTAAGTTAATTTATAATCAGTGGTACCACTCAAATATCTGAATACTCTTTCTAAAGCAGTCTAGTGTTCTCTGTTAGGGTCACCAGTGTACCTACTTCGTCTACTAACTACATAAGCTATATTGGGTCTTATCATGTTGGACACTGTATTATTCACTTTCTAACCCGCCCAAGATCGTGGCACATGTCTATCTAACTTAAGACGGATACGCGACCCGTGGCAACTTTCAGAACATCCAATCTAATACCTTCATCCAGTTCGAACTTCGAACGGGTCGGGTAATCAGTAAAAGAGTAAGATCCAGTTATAGAGATCTCTATCTCTAAGCTCAATCCTCATTCAAATAAGGCAGTTACCTCTTTGAAGCAGTTCGTCCCCATCTATAACTAAGCACAGACTACAAGATAAAGATGGACTCTCTATATCGATTCAAGCCTGGGTGTTCAGCTCAAAGACTGTCGAGATAAGAAACTTAAGTGTTCAAACTGAGTAGGATCTTCTAACCTTATTGATTGAGCTTGAACTTGCACAAAAAATACAGTATTTCAGAACTTTAATAGAGATGTGCAAGTGCACAGTTCTACCGCAATAGCAAGTGGCTATGCGGGTCGTGATCCACAAGGAGGGTTAGCAATAGAAGCATTCAAGGTTTGTATTGAAATCTTTGTGAAAAAAAATGAAGGTTCTTTGTTTCTTAAAAAGAAAAGAGAAAAAAAGAGTTAGGTTAAGTTAGTGAGAAAGTGATAGATGGAGAAGGTGGAGAAAAATGGAGAATGATTATTTACAAAGAAATGGAAAAGGAGTGATGAAAGAAATCGTGTTGGTGATCTAAACTAAGAAATAAAAGAAAAGAAAGAAGATTAAAGAAGTACTCACCTAGTTTGGTTGATGACTTACCTGGAACCCTTGCATGTTCTACCTTGCTTCGGAGGCGTTCAACGCATAAGCCAGAGGATCGAGCTCAATCCCCATTCGCATTATACCATCAAGACGAACAAGAATGAAGTGATACGAGTCTTGAGGAGAAGAACATCACCATGAATTATCATTGGCACTCACACGACATTGTTATACTTATGCTTCTGGATTCACTTGCATGCTCATCAAAACCAAAAGAGGTAAAGTAAAAAGAAGAAGAAAAAAACAAAGTAAAGACGAACATAAAACAAATTACCTTTTATTGCTTGCAGAAACGATGGAAGAAAGGAGGAGGGTACATCGGTGTCACTCTCAACATAAGCCTCTCTCTCTTACTTACATGAATTTCAATCTAAACTGAGCTTACATACAAATTAAAATTACATAAAAAGAAAACAAAAACCTATACTACAAAGTGGAAAACTAGACTAAATCCTATCTCTGCATGGTCGTCCCATTTTCAGTGCAAATCCTGCCCTTTTATAGGCAAAAATTCAACCTACAGGAGAGGATAAAGATAGGGGGAGAAACGCTCCCCCTAACTCCATAACAGAGCCGCGGAAACGCGATTTTGGCCGCGTTTCCGCGGCTGTGGCCAAGTGGCCACAGCCTGTTGGTGGAGCTCCCCGGCTTCGCGTTCTGGTTTTATCTTCAGTTAGATTTCTCGTTTAAGTCCGGGATTTTGACGAAATGGCCTTTGATCTTTGCATCAACCGATCGATTCTGGGAGGATTCTTCTCAACCAGTTTTCAACCTCTCTGATTTTGCCCTGATTCACTGAGTTCGAATTAATTCTGATTTAATTCAGAATTTGGTATGCTTTTGGGCTCATTTCTCTTCACTCTCCTTTAGGAATGGGCCTGCAAATAAATTAAACATTTAATTAGGACAATGCAGAGTTTATTCTATAATAAGTATAGGAATATGATAATAAATGTGCAACATTAGTGACCAATCACACCCCCATACCTATCTTTTGCTCGTCCTCGAGCAAAACAACTAAACTATACTAAGGATTATTAGACCACTTTCGCAGGTCACGCGATTGCACTGAGCATGTGCAACAAGCCGTTAAACCTCTAGGTTTCCCCTAGAGTACGAGTTTTGTCTCGTGAGGGTTTTCAGGGGATTACACCCACAAAATCCATAAAGAAAGAGAAATAAAGAGTTAGTATTTTCGAAAAGCATTTTGAAAGAGACAAATATTTGAAATATAATTGTAAGATTTAAGTAATCTATAAGTTATAGGAAAACTGAATTTTTCATTCCTAAACTTAGTCTCTATTCAAAAATTTGTCATCAATCAAAGTAAGGAGTCAAATTGTACTTCTCATCTAGTCTATTACTGTACCCTAAGTCATATGCACCTTGTGACCGTGAAAATTTTGACTAAGGGTTCATTAACTCTAACTCTTATGCCTTATTTATATATATATATATATATATATATATATATATATATATATATATAATATATATATATATATATATGTTATATTATTCCTTAGTTCTATTAGGCTTTCTAATCTGCCCATGTAACGAGCCTTTAATCGATGACTCCCAAACCAAACGGTCTTAGGGCACCGGGTGAGAAAACACCCCAAGGACTTAAGGACTCGAGCAAACAAGGCCACAAAACTAAGGATTTTATTATATGAACCCCTTTTAGGCGTGAATATTTATGCTTTATTAGGCACAAATACCCAACTTAATCAGAGGATTTTTTATATATATTTTTTTTCTCAAACTTATCTAATCATCTTTCACGTAAATACTAAGGCTTGCTTAGGCCAAAGTACCTAGTTAATCAATAATTAGATTTGTTCATCTTTCATTGATATTTTTTTCTTTTTTTTTTATATATAAGGCATAAGAATCTTTGTTTTTGAACTCTAAGTGTGTAAGTGTATGAAGTGTGCATATTTCATTAAGGTAAGGATCAAGACTAAGTTACTTTGACAAATTATCTTCCTAACCCTAAAAATCAAACAAATAATCTTATTTTGACCAAATTTAAGAAATCCTAATTTTGATTTTCCTATTCCTTAAATTGACTTAATTTCTTACAAAAAAAATATGTCAAAATATTGTTTCTATTTTCAAAAAGTTTTTTAAAGTAAAGATTTTTTTTTTTTAAAGTTATGTTAGAACCCTCCCCCACACCTATCTCATTCATTATCCTCAATGTATGAATTAATGCATAGATGCATGAAAAAGAAGAAAGGAAATGAAAATGTTATCTTAAGGTGGTGATTCCGGTGGTGGTCTGATTGGTCCACGAAATCCGGCCCAATCAACTTTTCGTGGAGCTCGAAGGAACCCACCAGAAATTTCTCTAATATAACCCATTAAAATGATGTATCCATGAAGGATTTTTATTAAAAATTTAACCCCATCTAATTTTCAAATTCCATAATTAATTTCGGAGTCAAATTTGTCAACCACCTTGTCCCAAAATGGATTATGAAAAGATAGAATGATTGACTTGGACTCAGGAAGTACAAGAACTACTACCGACTCAGGAAGGTAAATTAAGTCAAGTAAAGGCTCAAGAGTCGATATTGGTTCAAGAAGTGGGTCCAAGTCAAGAAGTTGAAACTCAAGTCCACATTTATTTTTCAACAATGGAATGTGACTTAATATTAGTGATTCAAGTTCAAGAATGATAGGTGTGGAAATCAAAACTGACTTTAAAATATTACTCAAGTCGGGTAACAAAACAGGAGTCAATATTGATTCGGGAATTTGAACTGGATCATAGATTTGAGAATCTAGGTCACATTTCTCATTGAGTTTAATGTCATAAAAATGAGAACTTGCCAATTGTCAATAAGACTTTCAAAAGTGTAAAATTGGTCAAGTTCAATATGATCATCAAAGATGGGTGATTCAATTTCAAGATGAATTGGCACAGGATCCAATGTTGACTCAGGAAAAAGAGTGAAATCAGGTGAAGACACCGGAGTCATTATTGAATCAGGAAGTAGAATTGAATCACTAAGTTGAGGTTCAGGATCATATTCATTCTCAAGTTCTATTTCAGGAAAGGAATAACTTGCCAAACTGTCAATATCATTTTCAAAATTTGGAGTTTGGGCAAGTTCAAATGATTGTTCTAAAATGGAACCTTGATTTCTAAAACAACATGACTCTTCGGCTCTAACAGAATGGTTAGCGACATCAGAACTGGTCAAACGGTTGGAACGTAGAGATTGGACCATCATTCCATGTCACGATTACGAGCGTTTTGAGCCTGAGTCATGGCTTCAAGCATCTTTTCATAGTTGATTGGTTCATCGTTTTGTTGAAAAGATGAAGTGTTGTCTTGGAATTGGTGGTGAAATTGTGAGCATTAGATTTTGTGATTGTTGTTTGAACTCACGCATACTCATTTCCAAAATTGATAGTTTTCTATTTTGGACTGGTGGAACTTTGTATGAATCTTGAAAATATTGTGGACTAGGTGGATAAGGAGGACAAGTTGGCTGAAAATTAGAATCGAGGGAGGTGAATCCCCACTGACTCTGTGAAGAGTTGAAATTATTCTGGAAATTATGGTTATAAGATTGGGGCATGGGTTATATTGATTCGGATAAGACCAATCCGACACACTATGTTGGTCAAAGTTATGATATGCCGGGTTGGTAATATCCGAAAAAGAAGTTGGTGTGTAATATGGATTACTATTAAAATTGAAAAAATTGTTGTTATAAGCCATATCACACAATAGAATACAAACAAAGAAAAACAAACAAACAAATAAGCAAACAAATAAAAAGAAAAAAATTCTAAACTAAGTTAGGGTAGACCTATGACCTAGACGACTCCTAACTGGTTAGACTGTCCACGGGAGGTATAATGTAGACTTTGACCACAAGCTAATCAGCCAGGTCAGGGCAAGATTGGTGGGAGGTTTTCCGTCAAAGATGTTCGTTAATTAAATAACCACCAATCTTCGGGCTTTCGGCCCTTAATCTCTTTCCTAGACACTGATTTGGCAGAAGTCAAATTCCAACACCTTTCCCCCTTAGGATAATCTCCTAATTGAGTCTGAGATGTCCCTAGGGCCAACGTCTACTCATTTTTAGTTAGGCTCAGGTTAGTAAGTGCTTAAAATCTGATTTTTGGCTAAGGAAGGGTGATTAAATCCCCACCTTATCTTATTATTGGGTGGTGCCCTTAAGATCGGTTTGTGCAAGTGTACAAGATATGCAAATAAGATTCACTCAAAGCGATGTAAATCAACCAAGAGATGAGTCCTATTCTAAATACAATGCGAACGTACCTTGCTCCAACACTCTTCAGCAGTAAAATAAATGAATTGAAAAGACACGTGCCTAAAATGCAAACGTCTAATCAATTTTTTTAACTTTTTCAACAAGTATTTTACTGTTTGTTTATTAGCAGGTTCCTGATGATAGCATACAAGAAATAAAGTTTGCAGAAACTCTAATTTTTGCAAAGCAAGTAGCCCTGCAAAAAAAAAACAGTCAGTAGTGAACTCTTCCTTGCCGCGGAGCCGCGGCCAGGGCCGAGCAAACGCGACAATTCAGAGGGTACTTGGTCTCTGCTTTCTAGAGCAGAGGCCCAAGACCACTTATATGTTACTGCAAGTCTTCTTTCCTGTTTTCTTTAACTTGTAACCTGCAACAGAGAAGAAAAATTCATTTTAGTTCCAAAAAGTCAATAAAAATCGTTACCCTCCCCGGCAATGGAGCCAAAATTTGATTGAGCTTAAACCTGCACAAAAAATACAGTATTTCAGAACTTTAAATAGAGATGTGCAAGTGCTCAATTCTACCGCAATAGCAAGTGGCTATGCGGGTCGTGATCCACAAGGAGGGTTAGCGATAGAAGCGTTCAAGGTTTGTATTGAAATCTTTGTGAAGAAAAACAAAAGTTCTTCTTTGTTTCTTAAAAAGAAAGAGAAAAAAAAGAGTTAGGTTAAGTTAGTGAGAAAGTGATAGATGGAGAAGGTGGAGAAAAATGGAGAATGATTATTTACAAAGAAATGGAAAAGGAGTGATGAAAGAAATCGTGTTGGTGATCTAAACTAAGAAATAAAAGAAAAGAAAGAAGATTAAAGAAGTACTCACCTAGTTTGGTTGATGATTTACCTGGAACCCTTGCATGTTCTACCTTGCTTCGGAGGCGTTCAACGCATAAGCGAGAGGATCGAGCTCAGTCCCCATTCGCATTATACCATCAAGACGAACAAGAATGAAGTGTTACGAGTCTTGAGGAGGAGAACATCACCATGAATTATCGTTGGCACTCACACGACATTGTTATACTTATGCTTCTGGATGCACTTGCATGTTCATCAAAACCAAAAGAGGTAAAGTAAAAAGAAGAAGAAGAAAACAAAGTAAAGACAAACATAAAACAAATTACCTTTTATTGCTTGCAGAAACGATGGAAGAAAGGAGGAGGGTACATCGGTGTCACTCTCAACATAAGCCTCTCTCTCTTACTTACATGAATTTCAATCTAACTTGAGCTTACATACAAATTAAAATTACATAAAAAGAAAACAAAAACCTATACTACTAAGTGGAAAACTAGACTAAATCCTATCTCTGCATGGTCGTCCCATTTTCAGTGCAAATCCTGCCCTTTTATAGGCAAAAACCCAACCTACAGGAGAGGATAAAGATAGGGGGAGCAAACGCTCCCCCTAAGTCTATAACAGAGCCGCGAAAACGCGGTTTTGGTCGCGTTTTCGCGGCCTTGCTGTGGTCAGGTGGCCACAGCCTGTTGGTGGAGCTCCTCGACTTCGCGTTCTGGTTTTATCTTCAGTTAGATTTCTCGTTTAAGTCTGAGATTTTGACGAAATGGCCTTTGATCTTTGCTTCAACCGATCGATTCTGGGAGGATTCTTCTCAACCGGTTTTCAACCTCTCTGATTTTGCCCTGATTCACTGAGTTCGAATTAATTCTGATTTAATTCAGAATTTGGTGGGCTTTTGAGCTCATTTCTCTTCACTCTCCTTTAGGAATGGGCCTGCAAATAAATTAAACATTTAATTAGGGCAATGTAGAGTTTATTCTATAATAAGTATGGGAATATGATAATAAATGTGCAACATTAGCGACCAATCACTTATCTATTTGACATGACTTGTATAAATAGGAGATCCCTTCCAATGTGAAAGGGAGCATGTTCACCTAAATCCAGAGAACCCAATTGTAATCGCCATTAACATAGTGGAACTTCTCTCTCCCTATCCGTAGTTTTTTTCTCCCTTCAGGTTTTTTTTCAAGCAATTCACTGTGTTTGCGATTAGCTTTTTCTGTAAATTGATTACATCCAATTTCCTATTTTGATGTGTGAGCTGATTCCTTAGGAACTACCCACAACATTTAGTGCTTTCATTGTTTGGATCCCTACTCACGATCTCTCTCCATCCAATACCATACTCTTTCCTCTAAACTACCTAGCATGACCGATATGGCTCTGTCAAGGAAGAGCGTCAACCAAACTAAAGTCGACCCCATCGCTCTGAAAGGAAAGGGAAAGATAATAGAAGCGATTTAGCCAGCAAACTATCGGTCCAACCTATTAGACGTTCACATCTCTAATGCTGAGGACTCTCATCCCAATACTGCATTGCCACTCAAAATGCATATCACCAAACCCGAGCCTCCTCTCAACGGTGACCAACTCCTCTAGATTCTTTCCTCCATGCGGCAGTAGACGGAGAATCAGCAGACGGAGATGATCCAACTTCGTGAAGTCACTGCCCGTTAAAAAGTAGCGGCAACCCGTGTCCAGACATAACTGCTCGAACAAATCAGGACACAGCGGGGGTCGTGATCTTCTCCCACTACGGGAAAAAATGCACGGGCCCCCCCGTCGCCAACACGTATATATGAATCCGCTCACTCCACCAAAAGCTCAAGATGCGTCCAATCGGAGACCTACGACGATAATGAGGACTCAAAGAACTCTGAACATTCTCAAATAGCGAAGTTCTCTCACATAAAGGATATCGTGGATCTGGTCCAGGAGCAACTCAATCAAGTGAGTCAGCAGTTTTTAAAAGGGATAGAGTACACCAGGTTGAGACCCACTAACTCACCATTGTCAAGAGAAATCACCATGCTCCACTTCTCAAGGATGTTCGTGATGCCGACCTTTGACCACTGCTCGGGAACCTCTAACCCCCCTCCTTCATTTCGGCCAGTACCAGGATAAGATGGCGGTCTACGCTCATGAAGAAATCTATCTCTACCGAGAATTTTCATCCAGCATCAAGGGGGTCATCTACCACTGGTTTTACTCGCTCCCAAGAAATTCACTCTGGAACTTCCATGCAGTAACCGACGCGTTCTACAACTAGCTTGCTTCTCGGAGGAAATTTCAGAGGAACAACAACCACCTCCTTATAGTAAAGATGAAAGCTAGGGAGAGAACTATGTTACCTACTTTCAGAGTCAGATAGCCCTGTATACAACTGCAATGAGGATGTAGCCACTGCGGACATCATCAGTGAGCTACAAGTTACCAACCCCTTATACAAACATCTGGTGAAAAATGACGTCACAAAGATGAGGGATATCCTTGTCCGGGCTCGGAAAGACATCCAAATATAAGAGGCGATTCATACCAAACCCAATCGCCCCCTAAGACAAGGGCCGAGGTCATGAAGCCGAAGCTATAATTTCCCGAGGAAGAATCTAAGCTGCAACTCCTCCGTTGTCTGCAAGCCATCATGGCATCCTGCCGAATCTAGCAAGGAGAGAAAAGCGGAGCCCAACCTCACTTCATTCCGGGTATCGATAGATTAGATCTTTAACCCCAACAAAGACCATCCTTGGGTCAGGCGTCCAGGCAGACCCCTCCACCTAACCCAAGAAGGCCTGAATCTAGTGACTACTATTCCTTCCACAAAGGAAAAGGCCATCTCACAGTAGACTGCGGACCCTATGATGGTACCTTTAGAACCTGGTCAATGAAGGATACCTCCGAGAGTTCATTTCAACCCTGGACTGCCCTTGGAGGTTAGAGTGTAGAGGCAACCTAAGATCCTAGCTGAATACCCAGGCAGCATCCTCGTTCAATACCGGGAGGTGAATGCCATCTTTGAAAACTCTCTGATAGAAGGCACCACCACCAAGGAGAGGACCCTCTACGTCAACGAGGCTCGGAGGGACAACCATCCATCTATAGTGACTCGCCTGCCTACATCTCTCGATGGGACAATCTTTTTTAAGAAGAAGACTCGTATTCCGTACATTTCCTGTACAATGACACATTAGTTGTGATGGCAAATATCAGATGTCCAAAGTGTCAAAGATCTTAGTGGATGGGAGAAGTAGCATCAACATCCTTTATGGCCACGCTCTAGATCGAATGGTGAAAACTCCTGAGCTGGCCCAAAAATTGATCATCCCCCAGACCCAGTTACTTCTTATGGATTCGATGGGAACTAAGCATGTTCCCCCGGTACGATTAAGTTTCCAGTTCGTGCCGATCCATTCAATGTCGTCACGGAGTTCTGCATCCTAAACGTCCAATCCCCCAACAATACTAGTCTCAAAAGGCCATGGATCCACATGATGACAGTGGTCCCGTCCACCCATCATCAGTTGTTGAAGTCCCCTACATCATACGGGATGGCTAATATAAGAGGTAACCAGTGTTGGTCCCAAGATGATGCCAATTGCGGAACTTTCTCTGTTGGCACTTATGGATCTAAACTACAAAGTCAACATAAATACTAAACAAAGAAGAATTAAGTTAAACAAATAAATAAACTTGCAATAAAGGAAATCAAATCTCAGAAAAGTATAGACAAACGCAAACACGAGAGATTTATCCTGGTTCGGTCCTCGTGACCTACATCCAGTCCCCAAGCCACCCGCTTGAGATTTTCCTTCATCCTTGATTTTGTACACCCAAAATCACAACCATGAACACCACTTGACAAATCCCCTTTGCCAAATGTGTACACCTTCTCTTCCACCAAGAGAACAAACTCCACCTTGTACAACTGCTTCTACACCAAGAAGACACCCGTGTACAATGATTGCTTTGAGTATTACAACACTTTCCTATAAGCCTTGGTATTGTGTATGAACGTGGACAAGGTCTAGTATAGGAGAAATTTCATAGAACTTCACTAGAGAATCAGAATTTTATGAAGAACTGAAGTGGGAATAGTTTTCAGGATTGGCAGAATTTTTGATCTTAGAAAACTGAAGATTAGGATTGGTATTTGGCCTTTAGAATAACAACCCTATATATAGCTGCACTCTAGGGTTAGTTAGGGTAGTTATAGGTGCAATTTAAATGTTTGAAATATTGAAAAACGTTGCACAAAAGACCAGATAATAGAAACCGTCCAACAGTCAGAAACTGCCTATAGTCGACTTGCCTTTTGAGTTAGTCGACTATACAAAGCAATTTTCCAAAGGTTAGTCGACTAGGTTTGGGTATAAGTCGACTAGATCATGAATAGTTCGAGTGACAGGTTTCTGGATAACTGAATCAAGTCGACTGCAACTAACATCTAAGACGACTAGGCCAGGGATTAGTCGACTAGGGGAATAGGGTTAGTCGACTACAAGGTCTATTAGTCGATTAGGTTTTGTCTGTCAAGTCGACTAATGAACAAACAGAGCGTTGGGTTTCTTTTGGACACATGTCTAGTCGACTAGGGGGTTTGAGTTAGTCGACTACCAAATGAATTAGTCGACTATAAGGAGTTATAAGTCGACTATATAGACATGATATGTGTGTGTGCATCAAGGCTTTTGACATGCTATTTCACAATTACAAAACACATCATATCAACTCTCTTTGGGCAGTCTTGATCATGACGAACTCTTGATTAGTCTTGTGTTAGAGCTCCAATTGAAATGCTTCACAAATGTCTTCATCAAAACATGTTCCAATATTCTCTCCCTTTTTGATGATGACGCTTTGTGTGCACAAGTGCTCCCCCTGCATAAAATAAGTTATATTTTCCTCCCCCTGCAGAAATTGGGTTATAACAGATAGAGAAATACTTTGTTCTCCCCCTGCAACAAATATATCATTAAATATATATATAAATTCTTATCAACTTTTATATGGTACCTGCAAGATAAACGTTAGATGGTACCAAACATAAAAGAACATATTAACCTTTAGGAGTCCAAATCCATTTAGAATTTGGTTTCCACCTGTTAGTATATACATAATTGGAAGAATTACATATATCATGAATGTATGATGCAATATATGTATTTTTATCATGAATACTTAAATTCTTAGGAATCCATATAAACTTATTTTTCTTAGACTTTCTTTTTATAAAAGAACTATATGGATTATTACAATATGAAGAATTTTCAACAAATCCAATACCATAACTATTATGTGACAACTTCTGAAAAGATAATAAATCATTCAATTTTTCTTTTCCTTGATTGAACTTAGTCACATTTTGCAAAATATCTTCATATTTCTTTTTGAAAACTGAAATATCTTTATCTAAAATAGAAATCCTTTTATTTAAAGACTCAGTTTTCTTTTTAAGAAAAATGTTCTCTTTTATAAACTTCTCATTATCATTTTTCAAAGATGATATGACTTTTTCAAACTCATCTTGTTGAGAATTTATAGAAGATACTTGTAAAGCATAACATGAATTTTCATTTAAAAGTTTTTCATTTTCTTTTGATAAAACTTTATTTTTCAGTTTTTCATGCTTTAGATCATTAAACAATTCATGAAATGCATCAGAAAGTTCAGTAAATGATACCTCATCATCTTCTAATGCCATGTAACAAAGATTGACACGTTCTGTGGTTTCTTTTTCGTCAGAGGACGAGGAATCACTGTTTTCCCATGAGGCTTCATAGTCTTTCACCTTTCTGAACTTTTTGCTCTTGTATTTGCTTGTATTCTTGAGCAAAGGGCAATCCATCTTCATATGACCTGGTTTATTGCAATTAAAGCATTTAAATTTACCTTGCTTTAGGAATCTCCTGAATTTCTTTGAAAGCATTGCCATCTCCTCTTCATCTTCATTTGAATCGTCTGTGTCGGAGGATGCATGGAAGGCAAGTTCTTTCTTCTTTGAGTGGTGTTGTCGTTCATCCTTCTTTCTTTCTTCTAACTGCACTTCATATGCCATTAGATTACCGATTAGGTTTTCTAATGTCATAGTTGAGAGATCATTCGCCTCTTCAATTGCGGTTGTCTTCTTCTCCCGTTCTGGTGTGAGTGCACGAAGGATCTTACGAACTCTTTCAACTTGGGTGTAGTCCTTTCTAAGGGATGCTAATGAATTGGTAATGTCGGTGAATCTTGTAACCATTTCGGATATGGTTTCATTCTCCTCCATTTTGAACAATTCAAACATGTGGACAAGAACAGATATTTTAGATTCCTTAACTTTATTTGTGCCTTCGTGTGTTACCTGAAGAGTATGCCATATTTGATGTGCAGAAGTGGTTGTTGACACTCTGTTAAACTCTTCTTTGGTTAATGCACAGAACAAGGCATTCATTGCTTTGGCGTCAAGGTTCGCATTCTTCTTTTGATCATCACTCTAAGCGCTATAGTTGGTTGTTGGCTTGGTGTACGATGTTCCAAAGTTCGTGGTTGAGCGATTGCAAGTAGATCTTCATTCTACACTTTCAATAGTTGTAGTTGGATCCGTCAAATAGCGGTGGACGTTTTGTAGAATGTCCTTCTTTGAATTGGGATGATGAAAACTCCGTTGCCATCCTTGTTGTTGACTAGGTATGCAGGGCTTGTATGCCGAATGTGAGACCTTGTTCTGATACCAAATGTTGGACCTCGCTCTGATACCATTGTTGGTCCCGAGATGATGCCAATTGCGGAACTTTCTCTGTTGGCACTTATGGATCTAAACTACAAAGTCAACACAAATACTAAACAAAGAAGAATTAAGTTAAACAAATAAATAAACTTGCAATAAAGGAAATCAAATCTCAGAAAAGTTTAGACAAACGCAAACATGAGAGATTTATCCTGGTTTGGTCCTCGTGACCTACATCCAGTCCCCAAGCCACCCGCTTGAGATTTTCCTTTATCCTTGATTTTGTACACCCAAAATCACAACCATGCACACCACTTGATAAATCCCCTTTGCCAAATGTGTACACCTTCTCTTCCACCAAGAGAACAAATTCCACCTTGTACAACTGCTTCTACACCAAGAAGACACCCGTGTACAATGATTGCTTTGAGTATTACAACACTTTCCTATAAGCCTTGGTATTGTGTATGAACGTGGACAAGGTCTAGTATAGGAGAAACTTCATAGAACTTCACTAGAGAATCAGAATTTTGTGAAGAACTGAAGTGGGAATAGTTTTCAGGATTGGCAGAATTTTTGATCTTAGAAAACTGAAGATTAGGATTGGTATTTGGCCTTTAGAATAACAACCCTATATATAGCTGCACTCTAGGGTTAGTTAGGGTAGTTATAGGTGCAATTCAAATGTTTGAAACGTTAGAAAACGTTGCACAAAAGACCAGATAAGAGAAACCGTCCAACAGTCAGAAACTGCCTATAGTCGACTTGCCTTTTGAGTTAGTCGACTATACAAGGCAATTTTCCAAAGGTTAGTCGACTAGGTTTGGGTATAAGTCGACTAGATCATGAATAGTTCGAGTGATAAGTTTCTGAATAACTGAATCAAGTCGACTGCAACTAACATCTAAGTCGACTAGGCCAGGGATTAGTCAACTAGGGGAATAGGGTTAGTCGACTACAAGGTCTATTAGTCGACTAGGTTTTGTCTGTCAAGTCGACTAATGAACAAACAGAGAGTTGGGTTTCTTTTGGACACATGTCTAGTCGACTAGGGGGTTTGAGTTAGTCGACTACCAAATGAATTAGTCGACTATAAGGAGTTATAAGTCGACTATATAGACATGATATGTGTGTGTGCATCAAGGCTTTTGACATGCTATTTCACAATTATAAAACACATCATATCAACTCTCTTTGGGCAGTCTTGATCATGACGAATTCTTGATTAGTCTTGTGTTAGAGCTCCAATTGAAATGCTTCACAAATTTCTTCATCAAAACATGTTTCAACAACCAGGCGATGGCCAGAAAAGTTGCTGTAATAGCCCAAAGGAGAGCAGGTTGGATGCTAAAAGCATCCAGACTAGGCCCTAATGAAGACTCTCCTGTAGATAAGAAGAGAAGAGGATTGCCGATCAATAGCAATAAAAGTTCAAAAAATACTCAGACCCTGACTCATCCACCGAGTCGGGGAAACCCAATAGCTGGATCGAGGAAGAGCCAGAGTTATTCGGGGTAGACCTACATCACCCCAAATGAACGCTCCAAATCGGCTCAAGCCTGCACCCGCGGGAGAAGATACTGTTCAACAAACAATTCCTATCAAAAACATAGATGTATTCGCATGGTTTCCCACCGACATGCTGGGGAATTGACCCCGAGATCATCTGTCATAAGCTTTCCATCAAGACAGACACTAAGCCAGTATAGCAGAAGCGTATAAGAATGAACGAAGAAAGGAGTTGCGCCATCAGCGATGAAGTCGATCTCCTACTACAAACTGGCTTCATCCGAGAAACATTTTACCCCGACTGGCTCTTTAATCCCGTCCTCGTGAGGAAAAAGAATGAAAAGTGGAGAGTCTGCATCGACTTTATAAATCTCAATGAAGCATGCCCAAAGGATAGTTATTCCCTCACGAGGATCAATCAACTAGTAGAGGCTACGTTAAGACATGAGCTCCTTAATTTCATGGACGATTATTCTGACTATAATCAGATCAAGATGCACCCATGATCAGTTTCTAAAACGGCATATTTTATACCACATCTTTACATTTATTTAATATTAAATTCTGCTAATAATATCTCCCTTGCATGTTTCTAGATCCATGGTGTGCAATGAAGAAGAAGACCCTAAATCACAATTTAATGGGTGATTAAAAGCCTATAATATAGCCATTGACTTTAGAGAGCTGATTCGTCAAAACCAGCGATCCAAAACCAGAAACCTGGACATCCAACTGACAGGGGACAGATGCGACAGCGTGCGGCAGTAGGCGCCGCGCGCGCGGCTCTAGAAGGGCCACAAAAACGCGGCTATGGCCGTGTTTCTGCGGCCGTACGGGCACTACCGCGATCGCACTTTAGGCCAGGGTTTGTCCCCCTGGCCTCCTTTCCCCTGGTGCCTATAAATACCCCCTGGAGTTCTTCTTTAAGAAAAGATACATAGAGTTTGTGTAGTTTTTCCATGTTGTAGTTTAGGGTAGTTTAGTTTAGGTTAGTTCTTCTTCTTCATCTTTGTATTTTTCCTTTCTTGTAGATCTTGTAATAGGAGAGTGAGTGGTGTATGGTTGGAAAGCAAGAGTTCTTGTAATAGAAGGTGACATTCTATGAAAGATTCTCTCTTTACCTCTCTTTATTTTCTTCTCTCTAACTCCTTTTACATGTTTAGTTAATTTTCTCTCCTGGTAACTAACTACTAACCACTAACTTGCTAAATTCTTTTATGATAATCCACATAAATCTAATCGCCTCTACTTGGCCTTGCTCTTGCAAGAGCCATTGATGGCTCATGATGATGGATCTAACACTCCAACATTCTAACTCTCTAAGAAGCTAACATTACTCTGCTCCATGCATACTATTGTTTAGTTTTGATGGTTTAAGTGTAGCTTGCTCTTGTTTTGTTGAGTTTGAATGTGAAAGTTATCATATGGGTCATGCTTTGAAACGTTCTTGAACCAAGGATTAGTGATGGCCAATGATACATGTGAGGCAACTATCACTAAGAGGTTAGCTTGTTAGTAGAGCCATTAGTAGTTAGTAGCCATGAGTTTCCTTTTTTTTTCACTTTGTTTTAGAAACAATATCAAAAACCACAAATATATTTGTTGACACTTTAAAAAGGATAAGATTCTGACTGGCCGAACAATGTCTAAACTTGTTGACATTTACAAAAGACAAGTGAGAGATAAGCTGACTGGCCTGAACAATGTCTAAACTTGTTGACATTTACAAAAGACAAGCGATAGACAAGCTGACGACCAGTTCTGTACTTGTTGACATTTACAAAAGACAAGTGACAGATAAGCTGACAACCAGTTTTCATTCATCCCCAAAGGACAAAGCAGCAACTTGGACTCTACTGATCCAGTGAAGCAGACAGTAAGCCCAGATTGTCTCTAAACAGACCTCAGCAGGTTTAAGTTGCTAGCACTTAGCATCACATGAGCCCAAAGGGATAGCCTCGCCTGAGAGCCATTCACAGCTCCGTCAGGAAGCTAACTTATAGCTTCGCCTGAAGTGCTCAATTAACTCCGCAGAAAGTTAGCTTCGCTTGAAGCCACACACAACCATGCAGAAGGATGTTCGGTAGCTTCGCAACAGATGTTATCTAGCTCCGCTGAAGAGCTTTCTTCTGACTTCACCACATGCGCCTTCCAGCTCCGCTGTGAGCTCGACGCAGGCAGCTCCGCTGCGGGTCTGTCATGGTCAACCTTTGACCAATTAAATCTCCAGATGAGACCAAATCTATTCGAATCGAGATAAAATCCAATCAAGATCAAATCTGAGATCAAATTTGGCAGTTGATTGTCATAATCTCTTGACTCTCCTAAAACGAGTAAGGGGATCAAGGGAGATCTTCCAACTATATGGAAAGGATCAAAATAAATCAGGAGACCGATCTACCTGCTACTTTTAGCTTCGCAGAAGCTGATTCTAGCCTCGCAGCAAGCCTGCTTTCCAGATTTGAACAGATTTGATTCAATCTGTTTCCATATTTTCAAGGGACAATTATATCCCTGCTCTCCCTATAAATAGCCCACCAGGGGCACAAGGAGAAAACACGCAAGAGAGACCCTTGCACGAGAGGTTTTCTTCACGACTGCACAAGGCGTGCATAGAGAGGCTAAACAGAGATCTATTCTCTTGCTTTCAAGAATTCAGAGACTTTAGAGAACTGCTTCTCTAATCAGGGTGTTGATACCCTGATACCTTCCTTCCTCTCATGGAATTCCGGAACCAGGCGAGAAGGAATTCCTAAGTGAAGGCGGTTTGAAAAGCAACAAGAGGGTTCTACCAACCTTCTGTTCTCCGATTCCCCGAACTAGGCGAGAAGCGAATCTCATCGCTCGCATCGTCAAAGGGACAAAGTGGTCACGCGCTGACCAGACTCCTACCGGCATACTTCTCCAGAATCTCCGAGGAGATCTACTTGTAATCTTTTGTGTTACTTGTAATTTAGATCCTCAACCCTTTTCTTTTTGTAAGTTTCCCCTTTGCAAATCAATGGAAAACAAGATGGCGACTCCGCTGGGGAAATTATTTCTCCACTGCTGAGAAACAAGTGTCGCAATGCGACGAATAGACCTTCGGGTCTATCTCTGAATTTAGGAAAGCCGGCGCAGCCAGAGCCTCTCTGGCTAAATCTTCAAAGCAAGTCTCTATGGAGACAGATAAGGCTCTCTGCGAGCCTACTGCGGTCCTCTGGCGCAACAAGGAAGCAAGCCCGCAGTGCAAGCCTATTACTTTCGAGAATCTGGTCGTTCACTTTGACCAAGAAAAATTTGAAAAAGTCCTCTCTGGGGGTTGTCTAATGCTTCATGCACGGAAGCATAGAAAGGTCTCCATGGCCAAGGTTTCAGAACAGAAATCAGAAGCAGAATTCTGCCAACACCCCTCAGCCTCGCGCGTGGCTAGTCAGGTTCCCTGCGAACCTATGTCTCCCTTGTCAAAGCAGATGCGGAGGCCAAAGCAGAAGGCTCTGAATAAAGTCTCAGGCGTAGCTACGCCACAAGTGCGTCTCTCTTGCGAAGAAAAAGGCAAGATGCTTGCCTGCTCTAACAAAGCTGTTAGCCACGAAGTCACAGCGGCGACCGTATCTTCGCCTAATTCCAGAGCAGTAACGACTCGCGCCAGCCTCGTTCTCATGAGCGAAGCTACTGTACCACAGGGTACGCATGAGGTTCTTAGCTGCGAAGCTTGAACCAAAGCACCACAGCGTGCTTCGTTCCCCAGTTCTTCAAGTACTAAGCTCGCTCTTTGCAGCAGAGCTAAGGGAATGTCCCTAAGTGCTAATAGCATTGCTTATGCAGTTTCAGCGCCCATGGGCGTTTCCAAAGCTTTTAGCCGCGAATCAAGAGCCAAAGCACTATCTAAGGCTAACCGCCTTCGCAGTAGCATAGCGGATAAAGCACCACAGCGTGCTTCACTTCCTAGTTCATCAAGTGCTAAGCTCGCGCCTCGTAGCGGAGCTAAGGGATTATCCCTAAGTGTTGACAGCGTTACTTATGCAGCTCCAACACCCAAGGACATTCCCAAGGTTCTTAGCCGCGATGCTAGAGCTGAAGCACTATTTAGTGCTAATCCCCTCTGCGGTGATAAAAGGACCAGGACATCGTCCTATGCGCAATCCAACAGAGCCCCTGCGCTCAATCATTTAGGCCCAGTTGGGTCTGACTTGCGGGAATTCTTAACAAGTAAACGGAAGTCAGAACCTTTCCAAACTTCTTCCTCCTGTTGTCAACAAGTGGGTTGTCGGTTGGTGACAGTCCACTCGATCCATTGCTGGCTAGGACTAATCCCCGTCGCTCCTCTAGGTCGACGGTCAGTTTTTGATCGACTGACGGCGCAAGCTCCGATGAAGCATCGTAAAAGGAGCATATCGCGAGATTTACCCTCTGCATCTGTTAACATGGCCGGAAGAGGACGAGAGTTGCGTAGGGGTGGATGAGCATCGCATGCCACTCCCTCCAGTTCTCCAGATTCGGATTATAGTCCAGACCTCGGCGAAGTCTTGGTACGCAAAGAAGGTGTCTTCTGAAATACCAGATCTAGGGTTGCAATACCCTACAGTTATGAGCATGCTTCCACCGAGGAATCTCAAAGAGCTTAGAGGCTTGCAACGTAGACTGGCTTATATTAGAAGATTCATCGCAAATCTCTCAGGCCACTGTTAACCGTTCACCCAACTCATGAAAAAGGGTGCTTCCTTTGTATGGGATCAAGCTTGTCAGGAAGCTTATGAGGATATCAAGACATATCTCACAAAACCTCCAGTCTTGGTAGCACCCGCATCAGGAAAACCATTCTTGCTTTATGTGAAAACCATGGACCATTCTCTTGGTGCCCTGCTTGCTCAAAAAGCAACAATGGTCACGAACAGGCCATTTATTATCTGAGCAGGACTCTGATAGGGGCGAAATCTCGCTATAATCCTATCGAGAAGGAGTGCTTAGCTCTTATCTTTGCCGTTCAAAAGACACGATATTATTTGGTCGGCCAAACCATACATGTCATCTCCAGAGTGAATCCTTTGCGTCTTCTCATGACAAAGCCAGGATCATTGAATTCAAGATTAGCTAAATGGGCACTTCTTTTGTCTCAATATGACATGATCTTTATCCCTCAAAAGATGATTAAAGGCAAGGTCCTTGCAGAGTTCTTGGCTGCTCATCCAGTCCCAGAAAACTCAAAACTTCACGAAGATATTCCGGATGAAGTCTTCAAGTCCAATGTAACTTCAGAGGATGAAGTTTGGCAGATGTTCTTCGATGGAGCATCATGAATAGGTCCTAAGGGCAGGATCATCGCCGTCGTGGGGGTTGTGTTTATCTCTCCATAGAATCATGTCCTTCCTAGAGCATTTTCTTTGAAGGAAACATGCTCTAACAACGTAGCGGAATATAATGCTCTACTTATTGGCCTTCAGCTCGCCCACAGAATGGGGGTACGCTACCTTGAAGCTTATGGCGATTCAAAACTGATTATCAATCAGGTTAAAGGCGAATATGAGGTCCGTCACGAAGACTTGGTGCCTTATTATCACACGGTCATCGAATTGGCTAATCTGTTTGATGGTTTCTACATCGGGCACGTGTCTCAATCTCAGAATACTAAGGCAGATGCTCTTGCCGCATTAGCAACAACGTTAGCCTTGCCAGTCGACACCGAGTATCACCTCACGGTGGCAACTCTACACCTTATCTGCTCTAAACATATGTTAAGAACCAGAGAGGTCTATAATGTCTCGACGGATCTTGGGCCGAGGGATTGGCGATTTCCTTTCATCGACTATGCTCTACATGGTCTGCTGCCAGACAATTCTAAAGAAGCGGCATCTATCAGACGAAGGTCTCTCCATTTTTACTATGATCCTACTCTGAAGACACTTTACCGTCGTTCATATGACGGTATCCTCCTCCGTTGCCTTTCTAATTCAGAGGCGCAGGAAGTGCTTAAAGAAGCACACGACGGCATATGTGGAGCTCATCAGCCAGGTCCAAAACTTAAAGACAGATTGTATAGGCTTGGATACTATTGGCCAACCATGATAGCCGATGCCATCCAATATGCACGAAGGTGTAAAGCATGCCAAATTCATGCGGACTTCATACACCAACCTCCGGAGTTGCTCTATCCAACTGTTGCTTCATGGTCATTTGAAGCATGGGGTATCGATGTCGTAGGGCCAATCAGCCCCTCCTCGACAAAGGGTCACCGGTTTATCTTAGCAATAACCGATTACTTTTCAAAGTGGGCAGAAGCCACACTACTGGTTGAAATCAAAACTTCTAACGTGATCATTTTCATCAAACACCATGTCATCCATCGATTTGGTGTCCCTAGGCGGATCATCCATGATAACGGTCCCCAATTCATAAGCCAGGTATTCTATCGATTCTGTGATAAATACCGAATTCAGAATGTGGCTTCAACTGCCTATAATTCCGCCGCTAATGGCTTGGCGGAAGCATTCAACAAGACGATCATCAAGTTACTCAAAAAGTTCGTCTCCTCGAATAAGCGAGATTGGGATGAAAAGCTTGGTGAATGTCTTTGGGCCTACCGAACCAAGGTTTGAACCCCGACAGGCAATACGCCTTTTTCCCTGGTGTACGGGTGTGAAGCAGTCATACCATTGGAAATCCAGATGCCCTCATTACGAGTTGCTCTGGCCACTAAGATCACATCAGAGGACAATGATCGGTTGCGTCTTCAAGAGCTCGAAGCCCTAGATGAGAAGCGACTACAAGCTCAGCAACACATCGAGTTGTATCAAGCTCGAATCTCAAAAGCCTTCAACAAGAAGGTCAAACAAAGGGTCTTCCAGAAAGAAGATTTGGTTTTAGCCGTCAGATGATCGATGATCATGATGCACAAAACCAAAGGCAAATTCAGCCTAAATGGGAAGGACCGTTTGTAATAGAAACAGTCTATTCAAACGGAGCATATCGCCTTATGACTTCAGATGGCGATTTACTCATAATGCCGATCAATGGCAAGTTTTTTAAAGAAGTATTATCCTTGATTAAGGATCCTTCTCATGATCAAGTTAACATTACACCTCTGATCAAAACCTTCAAATCCAAGCTACGCATAAAGAGCCCTCTCTCTTCCTCCAAATGGGATCATACAACCACAAACCAGTAGGAACCTGGTAATACACTGGTTGTCCAAAGGAGAATTAAGGTTACACATACGCTAACCAAATGATCCAACACCTTTAACGGTTAAGGATAGAGGAAAATGTTGGCCTTCATACCCAACATAACTCCTTGACAACTCATCATGCTGAGGGGAATAGCATGGCTAGGCTGACTCAAACGGTAGTTGGTAAAGGCATATCAAACCCATTGACAGCTGAGGATTTGCTAAAAATCCTGAGGGACCTGTTCCCATTTGATTCCCTCTCCAAAATCACTTACCAATTCTCATCCATGGAATGGTAAGACTATATATAAAGATCTTTCTATCCATTTCGCTGTTACGTTAACACTAAACCTATGACAGTGATTTCCTCGTTTCTCCCCGTGAGAACGAGACCCCTTTTATGCTATGTTTAACAGTATAACCTCTGGCATCCATTTCGCTGTTACGTTAACACTAAACCTATGACAGTGATTTCCTCATTTCTCCCCATGAGAACAAGACCCCTTTATGCTATGTTTAACAGTATAACCTCTGGCATCCATTTCGCTGTTACGTTAACACTAAATCTATGACAGTGATTTCCTCGTTTCTCCCCGTGAGAACGAGGCCCCTTTTATGCTATGTTTAACAGTATAACCTCTGGCATCCATTTCGCTGTTACGTTAACACTAAACCTATGACAGTGATTTCCTCATTTCTCCCCATGAGAACAAGACCCTTTTATGCTATGTTTAACAGTATAACCTCTGGCATCCATTTCGCTGTTACGTTAACACTAAACCTATGACAGTGATTTCCTCGTTTCTCCCAGTGAGAACGAGGCCCCTTTTATGCTATGTTTAACAGTATAACCTCTGGCATCCATTTCGCTGTTACGTTAACACTAAACCTATGACAGTGATTTCCTCGTTTCTCCCCGTGAGAATGAGACCCCTTTTATGATATGTTTAACAGTATAACCTCTGGCATCCATTTCGCTGTTACGTTAACATTAAACCTATGAGAGTGATCTCCACGTTTTCGCAATGAAAACGAGACCTTTTTCCAATCCCATCAAAATTTTGAGCTTGGTGGCTTCTCAATCGGTTACATCATTGCGACCTCTGAACCGGCAGATAGCCAAGTCTCACCTTTCAGTCCGACAAGGACTACTTCGAGCTTGGTGGTTTCTCAATCGGTTACGTCATTGCGACCTCTGAACCGGCAAATATCCAAGTCTCACCTTTTAGTCCGACAAGAACTTCTTTGAGCTTGGTGGCTTCTCAATCAGTTATGTCATTGTGACCTCTGAACCGGCAGGTAGCCAAGTCTCACCTTTCAGTCCGACAAGGACTATTTTGAGCTTGCTGGCTTCTCAATCGGTTATGTCATTACGACCTCTGAACCGGCAGGTAGCCAAGTCTCACCTTTCAGTCTGACAAGGACTACTTCGAACTTGGTGGCTTCTCAATCGGTTATGTCATTGCGACCTCTGAACCGGCAAATAGCCAAGTCTCACCTTTCAGTCCGACAAGGGACTACTTCGAGCTTGGTGGCTTCTCAATCGGTTATGTCATTGCTACCTCTGAACCGGCAGATAGCCAAGTCTCACCTTTCAGTCAGTCAAGGATTACTTTGAACTTGGTGGCTTCTCAATCGGTTACATCATTGCGACCTCTGAACCGGCAGATAGCCAAGTCTCATTATTCAGTCCAGTAAGGACTATTTTCTCAAAGGGCTGTGATACAACTTGAAAGCGAGAATTCAGAAATAAAATAAGTTTGAAATACAACAGGGGAGTCAAAATGAAATCACTTTTCATTGATTCTAAAAAGAGGGATACATGAAGGCACATATTACAAGCTATGAGGGTGCTTCATAATATTTGATCCACCCTTCAAGAATGGCCAGCCTTGTCTTCCTATCATCAGCAGCCCTGACAAGCGCCTGCAACCTCGCTCAGCCTCATTTAAGCTCGCCGTCTGGGCCAAGCGAGCTTCAACCTCAACCAAGGTTGCCCTCTGAGCTAACTCTTGCCGCGAGAGTTCGTCATTCTGAGCCCTAAGCTGCTCAAGCCGGGCAGTCTTTTCAAGATGCACTAGTTCAGCCTTGGATAAAAGAAGATTAGCTTTCCTGATCATCTCCTTGGCCTTTTCAATTTTATCTTCAGCGTCAAGAAGAGTACTGCTAGAAGCATCTATGGCATCCCCGAGCTCTACCTTCCTTGTCTCCAAGGATTTCAAGTCAGAAGAAATGGCCTTAGCGGCTTCCTGAGCAGCAAGATGAGCTTCATGCATCTGAGCGATAAGGTGCGCAAGCTGCTCATTAACTAAAGACTCCAGGTCTGAATGGCTAAGACGGCGCCATTCGTCTACATCCCTCTCAAGTTGGTCTACCAGAAGTTCCAATGCAGCGGCCTGGTCATCCCCTCCAAAGTCTTGGATACTCTCAATGCTTTGGGAGAGGACCACCTTCAAAGCAGAGAATGAGGTAGTCGAGCCTTTCAAAATCAAAGCGATGGATATCTTCAAGCTCTTATAAAAGCTATCGACTAGCTCAGCCACAAATTCATTCTCAGCCTCAATCACTCCTGGCAGACGAGCAGCCCTTGAAGATTCCACTGGCTTTATTGACACCACTGTGGAAGGAATAGTAGGAGCACTGGCTGCAGCAACATGAGAGGTCATCGGTGATCTCGAAGGAGTCCTCATTGAAACCAGTACACTAGCCACACTCGAGGTCGAACTAGTGACTATTTCCGGGAGAGCGGGCTCAACCACCAGTGTTGGGGAAGTAGGACTGGTAATCACCTTCAGCTCCGCACCTGGCAAGATAGGCGGCGCTGGCAAAACTGATGGCATCTCACTCACCGATATGGTTGGAAGTGAGATTAGCTCCATGACTACCGTCTCCTCAATTTCAGTTCCTCTGGCTGGTTCAGGCTGATAAGAGAGCAGATCGCCATACAAAGCATCCAACTCAGCAGCATCCGCCGCGGTCGAAGTGCTTATTTCACCCCTGGATCCGTCAGGAAGATTGGTTGGCTCTCTTGAAGTCGATGCACCCAGAGGCGGAACACCTACGACAAGACTTTGTTTAGGCAGGGCCTAACAAATAGCAAGTGCTAAAAGGTCAAAACAATACCAAAAGATAATGTCGCCTCAATCGTCTTGATGGCTGCATCAGTCCCTATAGGCTCTATAGGAAAATCTTTCGCGGAATCAACATCCGGCCCACCTTCGCTTACTGAACCCTCCGTGGTCCACCCAAAGGAGCTAGAAGCTTCGGGACTTCCTTTCGAGGTCCCAGCGCCTGAAGGACCTACATCAGCCGCATCATCTCCGGACTCTTCTGAGACAGCAAAATAGCCAACCTCATTGCCCTCCTTATAGGTAAACAAGGGATCATAATGCTCCCCTTGTTCTCCGACAGCTTCAGCTCTCGGGTTTCTCGCTGCCGCAGTTCCTGCATCACGAAGCAAATCATGAGTTGTCCGGAACACATAAGAAGAATATTGCAAGGACGAGCTGATCTTACCCGGGTCCAGAGCGGCCTTACCAGTAGTCGGTTTAGGAACCGACAATTCAATTACTAATGGGACAGGAGGAGGAGCCGCAGCAGGAAATCTGCCCTCTGCAACAACCGTAGGAGCGTAGCAACGAGGCTTCTTCACTACTCTCTTCCTACGAGATCCACCCTCCCGCTTTCATTTGAAGTGGACGTCGGGATCTTCTTCCTCCACTTCTTCAACATCGGCATGTTCTACGGAGGCCGTCCCCACTACGCTAGAAGAAGTTGCTAGAGCCTCAGCACCTGTTTCCGCTTCGAAGCGAGGACTTCCTGCATCCGAGGCTTCACTGTCATCAACGGTAATGAGCTCCCCGAGGCCTGGGACGCGAACCCTTTTGCCCTCGCTCTTCTCAGTGACCTTCCGCTTTAGCCGCTAAGAAATTAACTTCACACCAGAAGAATTAATAGAAAATCTGGTGGGTGTGGAGTTTGAGGTCGTATACCGCTGGCAGAATCTCAGGGTCATCAGAAGGTTCGGAGTCCTTAGCGGCATGCACAGCCGCGCTTCGGTACAGCCAGCAATGAAGAATCGCCAGGCACGGGCTCCATCGATGAGACTCCCCATGAAGGCCAGATTACTGTTTGGATTGCCTACGTACAGGGTGTCATACCCAAACTGACGGGCAAACCAACTCGGGACATAGGGCTCCAGGTAACAGGTGTCCGTGCTTCTGTACAACAAATGTGAGGGCCGAATCCTGACCAGCCACTCAAAAATTCCCCGGCTCAATAACGTCTGCCCTTCCCCTACGTCCTTGAACTCTTCACCATAACCCGCATACCGAATATAGGGGAAGCAGCGGAAAAGGCTATAGACGTCATGGAGGCACAGTAGCTTATGGACCGCAGCCACATAAGTCCTCAACCATGAACATCCCTCGAATTGACAGAGAAGCGCCATTCGAACACCTTTTGGGGGTTCCTCTCCGGCTTCAATCATGGAAGGACAGTGAAGGGCGAACCACGCCATCAAATAAGTATATGGCAGGCTTATTCTGGGGTTTGGTCCGTCGCAGGGCAAAATAGTCCCCTTTCTCCGCTTCGTTGTTGGTGGCCTACAGAAAGCCTCCATCAATGCGTGAAGGCCTCTCTGAATACAGCACACCATGGCTGGAAGGAGTCCAAGAGAACGACCATGGACTAGACGAACAACAGGCAACAAGACAGTCGGATGAATGACGTCGCCCGATAAAGATGGCACCACACATCTCTTTAACCAGACCGTCAGGAAACCAGCCAAAAGTGCCTTCCGGGACGTCGGCCGAAGATCCTGGTAGTGGAAACTGAAGAATATCACCTTTTTCATAGGGGCCATCATCTTCTTCCAGAATTAGGTCCCCTTGAGAATGCTCTTGCATCCGGCGAAAGATGTCTTCATCAGCAACTCCACAATGAGCCGCTTCAGGAGTATTTTCCATGTCAGGGAACAAATAATCTCCCCAGCTTTTCAAGCTGCATGAAGCTCCCTTATTGCTCCCATGCATACTGGAGCAAATATACAAGTGGCACATTAACTCCCGGTAGGTCTCAAACAAGGCGGGCACCTGCTTCTCCAGAAGTGCCAATTCCGCCTCGCACGGAAAATATTCTTCGTATGGGAGAGATCCCAAAGGCAAAGCAGGGACTTCCCATATCTCGTGCAGAGCCATACCCAATTCGCCAACAGGGGTGAAGAAGCTCCCTGTAGCCGGGCAGTATAACTCAAAGATGGCGTAGAAGTTCGCTACACTCATCTGAATGCCATAACAGGTCGCCCTGACGGCCTCATAAAGATTCAGCCTCTCCAGATCCTCCTCGAAATGAGCAAGGACATATAGATTCAAGTCCCTCCATCATGCCTTGGGAGGGTGAATCCACCCTGGAGTCCTGAAATCAGTGGCTGGATAGTTACCACGAACCTTAAAGAATTGATTTTCAAAAATCTGCGCCACTGCAGGATTTTCTCCCACTGGGATGTCTGGGAGTACATTCCCAGGGTGGAGACCCATTATGCAACGAGGAGGCCCCGCTCTTGTGTAACCGGGTGAGGGAATTATCAACTTCCCTACGTGAACGGATTCAGTAGTCCGACTTACTTGCCACTGCATCTTCTGAGCCCTCGTCACGCATTGAGAGAAGGACAAGGGAAAATGCCGCTTATTAGACGGAAGATAGAACTTCTCGTCATCTAATTGGAAAATCCACTGCCCCTCTCTGGCTAACAGCTGGCGATCATGGTCTGGCGCCGCGTCTCCAAACATGAAGCCGGGCTTCCGATAGATTCGTCGGTCAGAATCTTCAAGGAGAGCAGTAGTTAAGATGCTCCTCATGGTGCGTTGGTCCCCACCATAAATAAGTGTATCCCGAGCAGGAGAGCTCCGCTCGCTGAACAGTGAAGCCTGCCCTAGGAACTGCAAGCTGACATTGCCATCTAGCCCCTTGGCCGTGCCAAATAGACTGTTCAAAGGATCAGGAGTATAGTGCACTACAAAAACAAAGAAAAAAACTATGATTAGTTCATTAGCCAAACAAAGGCTAAAACAAAAATGCAATTTTTGTTAAGGCATAGCCTCGCTCTCCGAGGGAAGCTGGCCTAATGATAGCTTCGCCCCAAAGCTTAGCTTCGCAGCTGCAGCGTAACTCCGCACTCCACACGAAGGCAGAAGTGGAAAAATATCCAAGTGTTAGCTTCGCTCTGGAAGCTTAGCCTCGAACAACATAATGCAACAAAGCCCCAAGGGCTAACTTCGTCAGAAGGGGGTTATTGCCTAAAGGGCATTAAAGTCCTTTTCAGTTACACTTCAAAGGACAGCTTCGCATCCTGTCATTCAACAGGATGTGAACCGCCTAAGGGATAGCTTCGCCTGGAAGCTTGAAGAAGAGACCCTTCGGTTCTAATATTCCCAGTCAAGAAATCAAGGGAAATTCAGGGAATTAAACTCCCTAAAATCACAAGATCATGATTGATCATCCTGGATTCATCTAAAGATAGCCAGAAATTGGCTTTAAGAGAGAGATGAAAATCTCTGATCAAAAGAGAAAGATCCCTACCGGCGATTGGTCATTCGATGACCGGAGGAGAAGGACCCTCCGTTGCAGAGGTTGCGACCTCTTTTCCCGCTCGTCTCTTGGGAGCCATTGAAGAACAGAGGAGGTTCTTGGATTCTTGAACAAAGAAGAAGAAAAGAGTCAAGTGCTCTGGAAATTTCAAAGAGAAGTGATGACCTTCTCTCTCAGCCCGATCAGGCTTTTATAGGCTGATGATCGCCTAAAACGACGCCTCGATAAGAGCACAGGCTGTCGTTTCAAATTAATTTGAAACGGTGCCTAAAGCGCCTTCCCGAGAAGCGCTGATTCAGCCCCACTAAGGGCTAACTCCGTCACGAGTCAAGTGCTGACTTAGCGCGACGTATCGATAGCTCCGCTAAAAGCACAGCCCGAGCTTCGCAAAGACTTCATGCTAGCTTCGCTGGACGCTCGTTCCTGGTTCAGATGGGATCCTGTCTTTAACTTTGCATGAAGTTTAGCTCCGCCGGTCCACTTCAAATGTTCTCAAATGGAAAAGAAGGAGAAGCAAATCAGATAAGCAGAAACTGAACTTTTATTGATTTAAAAGGGAAGGTACATTGATACTACTACATCAAGGTTGTATTTCATACAACAGAATCATTTGCTTAAAAGGCATACAAGTGGTCCTATCTACTTCCAAGCCTAACTAACTGGACACGAAAGGCCTTCGTCCTGCACGAGGCCGTAATCCTTCACATAATGGCAGACTTTGCCATCAAGGAGCTGGATCGTCTTTGATAAAAATTGGCAAAGGACCGGTTGCCACCATAAGGCTGGATCTTCTTTGATGAAAATTGGCAATGGAAGGATCTGAGACCTTACAGGTGACGTCCGCTTTCCCAAAGTGGATCATCTCGGATAAGCGGCTACCAGCCTCACCTCGAAATGGATCATCTCGGATAAACGACTGCCAACCTCTTCTGGGAACACACATCAGCTGCCCCAGTTTGTTCCTCTTACTTAGGATTTAAAGTTTCAACTGAAAAAGCAAGAGGCAACCTTCTGGTCTCTTCCATCAGAGACTGGTGAACATAGCTCACTGCAATACAAGCTGAAACAAGTTAGCAGTAAGTCAAAGGAAAAGCTGCAAAAGTGAAATGCTAAGTCAAATTCTTTGGGGCGAAGCAATTTAAATCCGATTCAGTTGCAGTTTAACAATGGATTCTAGTTTCAGTTAAGCAGAGGATAGCTCGCTTGCACAGTGATGATAGGCTAGCTCAGCATAAGCCAAGTCCTAGCCTCGCCTATATGGCTAAGCCAGACGGATCCTGAGGGACTCAGTCTTGACCCCACCTATATGGCAAGACTGGCTCAACTTTGAAGAGACTAAGTCCCAAGTTTTGCCTATGTGGCGAACTTAGCAAGCAAGCATGCAATGTTCTTTCTTTGTTCAAAAGATAGCTTCGCCGGGAAGCTGGGAAACAGGGCTGAAACCCTTCTCTGTAGTTCAGTCAGATGCAAAATGAAGAACAAGGGAAATCAATCCCTAAGGCAGTTGTTAGAGCTAAATTAAGGGAGATAAACTCCCTAAAAGTTATCATTTCATTGGTAAAGTTTTTGGATGACCGAGATTCACCGGTTCTTGGCCGGATAATGACCAGAGTGGGCATCCTCACTAGTTCAGAGATCTGAGTATCTCTCTCTAATAATCAAGAGAAGATATGAGCAGACCATTTCTCTTCAAAGGACCTCAGGTGTCCTATTTATAGGCCTCATGGCCTGAGCGCACTGCTGCGGCTTCAAGCATAGAAGCACGAGCAGATTTAAGGCATTTATTGAGCCTTGAGAAAGGGAACGGTTTCCTTTGAAAACACGCAAGGGAGAAATGATCTCCCTCGTTAATGTGCATTTATTGAGCCTTGAGAAAGGGAATATCCTGCCTCGGAAACGCACAAGGGAGGAATGATCTCCCTCGATTAATGCAAGAGAGGTTATTCTAACCTTGAAAGAGGAGCAATCCTTCTCGTAACTGGCCGAAAGCAGTTGGCCTCGGGAAAGGGAAGATTTTCCAAAGCGAACTTATTCCGGAAGACTCTGACGCGGAGCCACTCAGACGCGAAGCTACCCAGACGCGAAGCCGCCAAGACGCGAAGCTACCCGGAGTCGCGAATTTACACGATTCTTCGGCGAATCTATCCCAAAGCAGGATTAAAAGCGAAGCTGAACTCAACCACCATGGCGATGTTCGTACTACACATACCACTAATCAAAGCAATTCAAAGTATTTCGAAGTCTGAGCCATTGCAGACCTTCGAAAACTTTGAAGGGGGTCTTGTTGACACTTTAAAAAAGACAAGATTCTGACTGGCCTGAGCAATGTCTAAACTTGTTGACATTTACAAAAGACAAGTGAGAGATAAGCTGACTGGCCTGAACAATGTCTAAACTTGTTGACATTTACAAAAGACAAGCGATAGACAAGCTGACGACCAGTTCTATACTTGTTGACATTTACAAAAGACAATTGACAGATAAGCTGACGACCAGTTTTCATTCATCCCGAAGGGACAAAGCAGCAACTTGGACTCTACTGATCCAGTGAAGCAGACAGTAAGCCCAGATTGTCTCTAAACAGACCTCAGCAGGTCTAAGATGCTAGCACTTAGCATCACTGAGCCCAAAGGGATAGCCTCGCCTGAGAGGCTAAGATCACCTAACTTTGCCTTGAAGCCATTCACAGCTCCATCAGGAAGCTAACTTATAGCTTCGCTGAAAGTGCTCAGTTAACTCCGCAGAAAGTTAGCTTTGCTTGAAGCCACACGCAACCACGCAGAAAGATGTTCGGTAACATCGCCACAGATGTTATCTAGCTCCGCTGAAGAGCTTTCTTCTGACTTCGCCACATGTGCCTTCCAGCTCCGCTGTGAGCTCGACGCAGGCAGCTCCGCTGCAGGTCTGTCATGGTCAACCTTTGACCAATTAAATCTCTAGATGAGACCAAATCTATTCGGATCGAGATCAAATCCAATCAAGATCAAATCTGAGATTGAATTTGGCAGTTGATTGCCATAATCTCTTGACTCTCCTAAAACGAGTAAGGGATCAAGGGAGATCTTCCAATTATATGGAAAGGATCAAAACAAATCAGGAGACCGATCTACCTGTTACTTTTAGCTTTACAGAAGCTGATTCTAGCCTCGCAGCAAGGCTACTTTTCAGATTTGAACAGATTTGATTCAATCTGTTTCCATATTTTCAAGGGACAATTATACCCCTGCTCTCCCTAAAAATAGCCAACTAGGGGCACAAGGAGAAAACACGCAAGAGAGACCCCTGCACGAGAGGATTTCTTCACGACTGCACAAGGCGCGCATAGAGAGGCTAAACAGAGATCTATTCTCTTGTTTCCAAGAATTTAGAGACTTTAGAGAACTGCTTCTCTAATCAAGGTGTTGATACCCTAATACCTTCCTTCCTCTCAAGGAATTTTAGGAACCAGGCGAGAAGGAATTCCTAAGTGAAGGCGATTTTGAAAAGCAACAAGAGGGTTCTACCAACCTTCTGTTCTCCGATTCCCCGAACCAGGCGAGAATGGAATCTCATCGCTCGCATCGTCAAAGGGGCAAAGTGGTCGCGCGCTGACCAGACTCCTACCGGCACACTTCTCTAGAATCTCCGAGGAGATCTACTTGTAATCTTTTGTGTTACTTGTAATTTAGCTCCTCGACCCTTTTCTTTCTGTAAGTTTTCCCCTTTGCAAATCAATGGAAAACAATATTCTTTTCTATGTTTCCCACTTCTTTGTGTTTCACTGTACTTCTCTTTTCATTCTTTATTTCTTTTCTTTTCATTCTCTCAAACATTGAAGAACCTTTAACATACACGTGAACATAACGTGTAAGCTTCTATCGCCTCTCGTCCCTGTGGATTCGACCCGTTTAGCCTCTATGCTATAACGGAAGTATCGAGGAAGCCAAAGCACACTCACTTCAAATATCAATTTCAAAACATACAACTTTTGTGCGCGATTTCCCCCGATCAAATTTTGGCGCCGTTGCCGGGGATGGGAATGGTTTGATGTCACGTTTTTGTCAACTTTTCTTCTTTATTTTTGGTGTGCAGGTTAATTCCTAAGCATTGCAGAAGTCCACACTTTCTCTTGTGTGGTTGGAAAATTTCTTGGACATGTTTATATTCTGCTACTAGTTTTTGTTTATATTACTTGTGCACTGTAATAATTCTAAGAACTAAAATACGATAATTGGATATTTTAAAAAAGTTTAGACATTTGCATCTAGGCACGTGTCAATTTTCATTCCAATATACTGTATTTTGTTCTTATGTTGTTGTGATCTTGACGGAGGTGTAAATATTGCATTGCATATAGTTAGGACAAGCACATGGGTGATTTACTCTCTTTGTGAGTTCATTCTTATCTATATTAAACACTTGCACGAGTTAAACTTAAGAGTAAAACTCAAAACAACATAAGGAGCGGAAGTCATTACCCTCCCTTAGCCCAAAAATCACCTCCTCACTCACACAACCCAAGTCTAATAAAATTTTTTAGACGTTGGCCCCTAGGGACATCTCGGACTCATTTAGGAGATTGATCTAAGGGGGGAGTGTTAGAAGTTGACACTTGTCAAATCGGTGTCTAAGTTTGGGATTGAGAGGCGAAACCTCAAAGAACAGTGGTTTGACATAATTAGGCCCGTTGCTCTAACACGGATACCTCCCACTGATCTTGCCCCTACCTAGACGATTAACTCGTGGTCAGATTTTGATAATGTACCCCTCGTGGACAGTCTAACCAGGTAGGAGTCGTCTAGGTCTAAGTCAACCCTAGCATAGGCTTATTTTCTTTTTCTTTATCTTTGTTTGTTTGTTTATTTGTTTGTTTGGTTTCTTCTTTGTATATTGTGAAATGGATTTTAACAACAATAATTCTTTCAATCATAATATGAATCCATATTTCACCCCGATCTCATTTGACTCGGATAACTCCAACCTGACTATGTATAACATGAACCAACCATATATGCCGAGTTGGGATTATCCGATTCAATATGACCATATTCCCAATCTTATGTTTATAATTTTCAAAATAACTTCCACTCTTCACAGAGCTCATGGGGATTCACCTCCCCTGAGTCAAATTTTCAACCGCATTGTCTACAACTTTCACAATATTCATTCCCCAATTCTGCTTCATATCCTCCATTTCTTGAACCACCTATTAAAAAAAATTATCATTGCAAAGTACTTTGGAAGAAGCGATAGAGGCTCAAAAACAATTTGAATACAATATGGCCTCGTCATGTCCACAAAATTTTAAAATTCATATAGTTCTTTCCAGAACCAATCAAAGAAAAATCATTGTAGGAAAAAACTATGGAATTCGTGCAAGAGACTGAGTGAATAATACAAAATATGAATAAGTTCCCATGTCCATCAGATGTTCATATGACTCACGAATCATGTCATTTTGGAAATCTAGCTTCAATTTCATCATATCAATCTGAACTTGATCAACATCAAATTCTTGATAGTTCGATAAGTTATCCATTTTCTGAAATTGAACTTGAAGATGAATGTGAACCTGAGCTTCAATTTAGCGATTCGAGTCCAATCTTTGAATCAATATCGACTCCTATAGTGTTATCGGAACTAAGTAACGTTCTTGAACCAATTTGATTCCAATAAATCCTGAACTTGAATCGATCATTTCACCCATTCACATTTCTTCCGTGGACAAAAATCAAGATTCAATTTTATTACATCCATTTGAACTTGCCACAAATTTTGAGAACCACCTTGACACTTTAGCAAGTTATCCTTTTTCCGAAATTGAACTTGAGCTTGAAAGTGATCCTGAACCTCAAGTTGGTAATTTTATTTCACTTTTTGATTCAATAATGACTCTAGCATCTTTACCAAATTTTTTCTCTACTCCGGAGTCAACATTGAATCCTGTACCAGTGTACTGTGAAATTGAACTAATCTCTTATGATCACACTTCATTGCTGGAGAAAGTGTGTGAACATCAATTCTTTGGTTTGGACCCTATTTTTGAACCAATTTTGACTCCCTTCTCGACTTGATCTGTGTCCATTTCCCAAGTCGGTATCGGTTTTTATTCATGTTCCATTTGAATCTAAATCAATCATCTTCTAAAATCACACTTCATTGTTGGACAAGAATGTTGAAGAAAATGACTCAGTAATTATTTTTGAAAATTGAAATTAGATGGGGATAAGTTTTTTAAGACCATTCTATTAATCATTCTTTTACTGGGTCGCATTAGAGAGGTCACTGGTGGGTTTCTGCAAGATTCATGATATCTTGATTGGGCAGTAACACTTGGCCCAGTCAGACCACCACCGGAACCACCACCATGAGATAATCTTTCTTCCCTCTCCATTTGTTTCATGTATATACACATTCACGATGCATTAAAGACAATGCAGCTAAATGTGGGGGAGGGTTTACTAACATTGTTAGTTTTACATTTTCTTTCCTTTACACTTCTTTTTAGGAACTTTTTAAAATTTTCTTTTGTATAAAAAACTCTTTTTTTCTTTTTACAAAACTTTTTGATATAAGGGAATTAGTTTTGATTTATTTTTAAGAAAATTAAGATTATCTTAGGAATTAGGAAGACCTAAAATTATGAAATTTTAAACTGAGTCAAAATAATGGATCTTGTTTAAATTTTAGGATAAGAAAGTAAGATTGAAAAGATAATTTGATTTCTTTCTTTATAGATTTTGTGGGTGCAATCTGCTAAAAACCCTCAGGAGACAAAACTCCTCCTCTAGGGGAAACCTAGAGGCTTAACGGCTTGTTGCACATGCTCAGTGCAATCGCGTCACCTGCGAAAGTGGTGTAATAATTTTCTTAGTTTTTATTTTGCTCAAGACGAGCAAAAGATAAGTGCGGGGGTGTGATTAGTCTCTAAAACTGCATATTTCATATCACATCTTCATATTTATTTAATATTAAATTCTGCTAATAATATCTCTCTTGCATGTTTCTAGGTCCATGGTGTGCAATGAAGAAGAAGACCCTAAATCACAATTTAATGGGTAATTAAAGGCCTATAATATAACCATTGACTTTGGAGAGCTGATTCATCAAGACTAGGGGCCCAAAAATAGAAACCGGGACATCTAACTGACAGGGGACAGATAACTGTGCGCACGGCTCTAGAACAGTCACAGAAACGCGACCGTACGGGCGCAGCCACGCCCGTACTTTGGGCCAAGGGTTGTCCCCCTGGCCCCCTTTCCCCTGGTGCCTATAAATACCCCCTGGGGTTTTTCTTCAGGAAAAGATACAGAGAGTTAGTGTAGTTTTTCAATGTTGTAGTTTAGGGTAGTTTAGTTTAGGTTAGTTCTTCTTCTTCCTCTTTGTATTTTTCCTTTCTTGTAGATCTTGTAATAGGAGAGAGAGTGGTATATGATTGGAAAGAAAGAGTTCTTGTAATAGAAGGTGACAATCTATGAAAGGTTCTCTCTTTACCTCTCTTTATTTTCTTATCTCTAACTCCTTTTATATGTTTAGTTAATTTTCTCTCGTGGCAACTAACTACTAACCACTAACTTGCTAATTTCTTTTATGATACTCCATATGAATCTAATAGCCTCTACTTGGCCTTGCTCTTGTAAGAGCCATTGATGGCTCATGATGATGGATCTAACACTCTAACATCCTAACTCTCTAATAAGCTTACATTATTTTTCTCTATGCTTACTCTTGTTTAGTTTTGATGGTTTAAATGTAGCTTGTACTTGTTTTGTCGAGTTTGGATGTGATGAGTTAACATATAGGTCATGCTTTGAAACGCTCTTGAACCAAGGACTAGTGATTGTCAAGGATACATGTGAGGCAACTATCACTAAGAGGTTAGCATGTTGGTGGAGCCATTAGTAGTTAGTAGCCATAAGTTTTCTTTCTTTTTCACTTTTTTAAGAAATATATCTCAAAAATCACAAATACATTCTTTTCTATGTTTTTCACTTCTTCGTGTTTCACCGTACTTCTCTTTTCATTCTTTATTTTCTTTTCTTTTCATTCTTTCAAACATTGAAGAACCGTTAACATACACATGAACGTACCGTGTAAGCTTCTATCGCCTCCTGTCCTTATGGATTCGACTCGTTTTAGCCTCTATACTATAACGAAAGTATTGAGGAAGCCAAAGCACACACACTTTAAATCTTGATTTCAAAACATACACTTTTTGTGCGCGATTTTCCCGATCAACCCACCAGATGAAGACAAAACAACCCTCACCACTGGTCAGAAAATCTACTGCTAAAAGGTGTGTCCTTTGAACTTAAGAATGTGGGGGCTACCTTCTAGTGATGGTAAACAAAGTCTTCAAGGACCTGATCGAGAACACCAAGGAGGTGTACATCGATAATATGTTGGTGAAAAGCATACAACGCGCAGATCATCTTGAACATCTAGACAAAGCCTTCGATCTTCTTAGGCAATATAAGATAAAGCTTAACCCTGAGAAGTGTATGTTCGAAGTAGCTTCTGAAAAGTTCTTAGGATAATTGGTCACCCGATAGGGTATCGAGGCCGACCCCGACCAGATATCTACAATCCTGAACATGAGGTCGCCCACCTATGCGAAGGAGGTTCGGATGCTGAACGGGCATCTGTAGCACTCAATTAGTTCATCAGCTGAATCACGGACAAATGCAAGCCATTCTTCCAAGCTCTGAAAAAAAATAGAGCAGACTTCTGCTGGAATGAGGAATGCGAAACGGCTTTCCAGGGGCTGAAGAGATACTTGGTTTCACCCCATATTATTGAAACCTTTCTGGGGAGAAACACTGTATCTCTATCTCGCTGTCTCGGAGTCAGCGGTAAGTGGAGCCTTCTTTTGGGAGGACGAAGGTGCCCAAAAGCTTATGTAATACGTCAGCCATTCCATGAACGACCCCCAAACCAGATACCAAAGGCTTGAAAAGCTGGTATTGGTTCTATTCATCATCTCGAGGAAGCCCAAGCACTAATTCCAAACCTTCCCGATCACAGACTTCACCGTGCATCCCCTGAGGAGCATCGTGAAAATCCAAAAGCGACGAGAAGGATATCGAAGTGGGCCTCGAACTCAGGTCCTACAGACCCAAATACGAGCCAAAGACAATGATCAAGGGCCAAGTTCTGGCCGACTTCATCCCTGACTTCACCCCGAGAACCATAGAGCATGCCGACCAACTCGAAGGATGGATCCTGAATGTTGATAGAGCTTCAAACAGTAAGAGGGCAGGCATTGGAATTATCCTCACCACCCCAGAAGGATTCATCATCAAACAGTCCTTTACACTAGGCTTCCCTGCATCCAACAACAAAGCTGAATATGAGACTGTTTTAGCTGGGCTCTGAGCGGCTATCACTCTCGAAGTTACCGCGCTCGAAGTCCATTGTGACTCTGAGCTGGGAATCAACCAAGTTAGCGGCGAATATGCCGCAAGAGATTCTTGGATGATGGAATACCTACAACTCATTCTCAAGTGGAAGTCCAAAATTCTCCGATGTGACTTCAAGTGGGTCCCCAAGTTTGAGCATAACCATGCCGACTCACTTGCCAACTTGGGGTCGACCACTAAATTCCAGTTTAGACACGAAATTTCCATCGAGCACATCACCAATCCGAGTGTTCAATAACCAATCGCAGAGATCCTACGCCTCGACACCTCACCAGGATGGAGGAACCCCATCATTGGCTACTTAAAAGACGGGACACTTCCCAATGATAGAGCGGAGGTAAGGAAACTCCAACACCTGGCTACCCGGTATATATTTTTTGGGGACATACTATACAAAAAATTCTACTCCACTCTCCATCCCGACCAGTATTTGAGATGCCTTGGTCCGAAGGAGGCTCAGAAGGTGATGCAGGAAATCCACGATGTCGACTGTGGGAACCATGCGGGAGGACGCTCCATCGCCCACAAAGTCATCAAGCAAGGGTACTATTGGCTCAAAATGTTCGATGACACCAAGAATTATGTGAGGAAATGCCAACAATGCCAGATGTTCACTCTAACATCAAACAGGCCGAGCTCAGACCTTCACACCTTGCACAGCTCGTGGCCTTTCATTCAATAGGGGTGGACGTAGTCGGACCGCTCCCCCGAGCACAACCCCAGTTGCGTTTTCTACTAGTAACCACCGACTACTTCACCACATGAATCGAGGCAGTGCTGCTCTCCGAGGTCAGCTAGCAGCAGATTGTCAAGTTCCTCTGGCAGAATATAGTATGTCGCTTTGGGATCCCTCACCATATCATCTCCGACAACGGAACTAATTTTGTCAGCAAGGAAGTGGCCAACTTTTGTGCCAAATACAACATCACACATCAATTCTTCTCACCTTATTACCCTCAAGGTAGTGGCCAGGCTGAAATCAGCAATCGCACCATTCTCGACAACCTATGCAAAAGCCTGAATAAAGCTAAGGGTAAATGAACGGAGAAACTTCCCAGAGTACTCTGGGCCTACATGACCACCAAACACGTTCCGATTGGAGAAATCCCATTCTGGCATATGGGATGGAGGCAATCATCACGGTCGACATCAGCATACCAACACTCCAGGTAGAAGGAACGGTCCCAGATCAAAATAACGTCCTACTCCGTCTGATGCTGGATCACTTAGAAGAAAGGCGTCAACAAGCCTAAATTCACATTGCGGCCTATCAACAACAAATTCGGGCAGCTCACCACAAGAAGGTGAAGCCTAGAAAATTCCAAGTCGGAGACCTTGTCTTGAACACATAATTCAGAGCACACGACAAAAGGATCACAAAAAACTAGGACCCAACTGGGAGGGTCTCTACATCATTATTGCTTGTGGAGGCAATGGGCCATACACCTTAGCCGATCAGGGCGGGGACCAACTAAATAACAATGGAACTCTTTTCACTTAAAGCGATATTATGTGTAAGTCATGTAACATTCAATGAAAGGATTATTCTCTGCTATCTTTATCGCATTTTCACCTTACTCAGATAGCTACCCTGAGCATAATGCACATTCTCTATGGCCTACACTGGTCTTCACCCTGACGGCACCCCTCAAGAAGTCTCCTGAAAGATGGAAGCTTGCCCATAACGATCCCTCAGAGCCAGCCTATAATGAGATATATCCCGATGGCCATTCGAGTAGATCCGTAGCTTATACGGGTCCTCTACACCCTGACGGCACCCCTCGGGGAGCCACTTGAAAGATGGAGGATCGCCCACGCCAGCCGTTCTAGTCTAGCCTATAATAAGATAACACCCTGATGACTGCATGAGTAGACCGGCAGCCTATATGGGTCATTTGTACCCTGATGGCACTCCTTGAGAAGCCACATGAAAGATGAAGGCTCACCTACACTGGCTGTTCTGGTCCACCTGCGAAAGTGGTGTAATAATTTTCTTAGTTTTTTGTTTTGCTCAGAATGAGCAAAAGATAAGTGTGGGGGTGTGATTAGTCTCTAATTTTGCATAATTTTCATCACATTCTCATATTTATTTAATAATAAATTCTGCTAATAATACCTTGCTTTCTTGATTCTAGGTCCATGGTGTGCAATGAAAAAGAAGACCCTAAATCATAATTTAATTGGTGATTAAAGGCCTATTAAAGATAGCCATTGACCTAGAGAGCTAATTCTGTCAAAATCAGGGGTTGCAAACCAGAAACTGGACATAGTGCCTGACAGGGGACTGACGGGACCGAGCGCAGCTCGAAGCGCCGCGCGCGGCCCTAGTAGAGTCGCAGAAACGCAGCCTAGGCCGCTTTTCCGCGGCCGTACGGCCGTGGCCCCGGCCGCGTTTTGGGCAAGGGCTTGTCCCCTGGCCCCCCTCTTCCCTGGTGGGTATAAATAACCCCTGGGTTCCAGAGTTGGAGATATGCAGAGTTTTAGGAGTAGTTTCATTTCCATTTTGTAGTTTAGGGTAGTGTAATGTAGTTTTTCTTCTTCTTCCTCCCTTGTATTTTTCATTTTGTAGATCTTGTAATAGGGAGAGAGAGAGTGGTACATGCTTGGAATGCAAGAGTGCTTGTAATAGAAGGTGACAATCTATGAAAGGTGCTCTCTTTACCTCTTTATGTTTTCTTCTCTCTAAGTCTCTTTTACATGTGTAGATAACTTTTCTCTCATGGCAACTAACTACTAAGAACTAACTTGCTAACTTCTTATTTGATAATCCACATGAATCTAATAGCCTCGGTTTGGTCTTGCTCTTGCAAGAGCCATTGATGGCTCATGATGATGGATCTAACACTCTAACTTCCTAACCACTAATAAGCTAACATTACTTTACTCTATGCTTACTTTTATATAGTATTGATGGTTTAAGTATAGCTTGCACTTGTTGATGAGTTGGGTTGTGATGAGTTACATATGGGTCATGCTTTGAATCGCTCTTGAACTAAGGACTAGTGATGGCCAATGATACATGTGAGGTAACTATCACTAAGAGGTTAGCATGTTGGTGGAGTCATTAGTAGTTAGTGCTATGAGTTTTCTTTCCTTTTCACTTTGTTTTAGACATATAAACAAAAACACAAACATTTTATTTTCTATGTTTCCCACTTCTTTGTGTTTCACCGTAATTCTCTTTTCATTCTTTTCTTTCTTTTCTTTTTCATTCTTTAAAACTTTGAAGAACTTTTAACACAAACGTGAATCAACCGGAAAAGCTTCTATCGCCTCCCGTCCTTGTGGATTCGACTCGTTTTAGCCTCTATGCTATAACGGAAGTATCGAGGAAGCCAAAGCACACACACTTTAAATATCGATTTCAAAACATACACTTTTCGTGCGCGGTTTTACCCCGATCATTATATCGTGAGGATTTTCAGTGGTTTATACTCACAAAATCTTATACTCACAAAATCCATAAAGAAAAAAATAAAATGTTAGTAATTTGAAATACCATTTTAAAAAAGGGAAAATATTTGAAATATCTTTGTAAAAATTAAGCAATTTATAAGTTTTTAGGATTATCAAATTGATAATTCTTATACTTAGTCTTTATTCAAGTAATTATTTATCAATGTAGGTTAAGATTCAAATTGAATTTCACATCGAGTCTATTATTTTTACCCTAAGTCATATGCGTCTTTGTGAACGTGAAAATTTTATTTTACTTGAGATTCTTCAACTTCACTCTCATGCCTTATATATTGATTTCTTTTTTTGTAAGAAGTTCAAAGTATTACCACTTCGTTGCCCTTTAAGCACTTCTTTTTTTCTGTATGTATAACTCATTTAATTTTCTTTCGTATAAGTATCAAGGCTTCTTGAGACCCTAGTACCTAACTAATTGATTATTAGATATGTTAACACATATATTATATATTCTTTCTCTTCTTTTTTTTCAAACTTATCTAATTAGCTTTCGCGTAAATACTAAGGCTTTCGTAGGCCCAAGTACCTAGCTAATTAATAATTAAGTTTGTTTATTTTATATAAATTTTTCTAAAACACAAGAGTCTTTGTTTTGAATCCCAAATGTGAAAGTGTATAAAGATGCATATTTCATCAAGGTAAAGATATCAAGACTAAATTACTTTTTCAATTTTTTCTCCTAAACCTAAAAATCAAACAAATACTCTTATTTTGACTAAGTAGTCAGAAATTCTAATTATGATTATCCTATTACTTAAAATTAACTTAATTACTTACAAAAGATAAAATCAAAATATTATTTCCTTTTTCAAAAAAATTTTATGAAAAAGTTTTTTATTTTTATATGATTTTTTATGTCTTTAATTTTTTATTTATTTTTTTATGTCTTTAATTTTCCTCTGTTATATTAGACTTATGTTAGTTGGCTATCCTCCCACACCTATCTCATGCATTGTCCTCAATGTATGAATGTATGTATAAATGCATGAAAGGAACTGGAAGAGAACTAGAGTTAGCGATACATTGGGTCAAAAAGATCCATGACTGTGTCTGCTTTCGGTACTGATTCCAAGAATAGTTTCAAACGTTGACCATTTACTTTGAATTCATTACAATTCTTAGGGTCGCATATCTCTATGGCTCCATGTGAAAATACAGTCCTAACAACGAATGGCCCTGTCCATCTTGATTTCAACTTTACTGAAAAAATGTGAGTCTAGAATTATAGAGTAAGACTTTTTATCCTGGGACAAAAGTTTTCTCATGATGAATTTATCATGAAAAATCTTAACTCTATCTTTCGTAATCTTCGCATTTTCATATGCTTCATTCCTTAACTCCTCAAGTTCAGAAGCGCATCAGCCTTATCTAGATAAAAATTTAGCTGTTTAATTGCCCATAAGGCTCGGTGCTCTAACTCGACAGGAAGGCGGCAAGTCTTTCCAAAGATTAGCCTATAAGGAGACATCCCTAGAATTGTTTTAAAGGTAGACCTATATGCCCATGAGGCATCCACCAATTTGGTGGACCAGTCCTTCCTATTTTGATTCACAGTTTTATCCAATATAAGCTTAACTTGCCTATTTGAGACTTCTACCTGCCTACTGGTTTGGGATTGTAAGGTGTGGATAACTTGTGTGTTATGACATATTTTCGCATAAGAGCTTCAAAAATTCTATTGCAAAAATGTGCACCATTATCACTAATTATGGCACGAGAGGTTCCAAGGCGTGAAAAGATGTTTTCTTTCAAAAACTTGACAACAACTTTGTTGTCATTTATCTTGCAAGGGATGGCTTTAATCCATTTGGATACATAATTCACAGCCAACAAGATGTATTGGTGCCCAAATGAGTTAAGAAAAGGCCACATAAAATTAATGCCCCAAATGTCAAAGAATTCTACTTCTAGAATTGGGTTTAAGGGCATCATATTACGTTTTGAAATCCTTCCTATCATTTGGCATCTTGTGCACGTCTTAGCAAAAGTAAAATGCATCTTTAAATAAAAGGGGCCAATAGAACCCACTTTGTAGAACATTTTCGGCTATTTATTGGAGATCAAAGTGTCCACCGCATGCAAGGTCATGACAAAAGGCTAGAACACTCTTAACTTTCTCATCGGGAATACATCTCCTAATGATTTGGTCGGAACAATATTTAAAGAGATAAGGTTCCTTCCAAATGAAATATCGGATTTGAGACAAGAACCGATATACATCTTGTTTTGACCAATGAGATGGCGTTCGGTTTATGACTAAGTAGTTAACTATATCAGCAAACCATGGTTCCCTAAAGGTAGCTAAGATATGTTCATCGGGGAAGTTATCATTGATTGGTAACTCATTGGAAGGGGCGTTTGGCCCACGAGAGAGGCGATCGGCAACGATATTTTGACACCCTTTTTATCTCAAATTTTGAGATCAAACTCTTGAAGGAGGAGGATCCAACGAATGAGTCAGGCCTTCGCATCCTTTTTGAGCATTAGGTATCGAAGTGTGGAATGGTCAGTGAATATGGTGATTTTGGTCCCAAGTAGTATAGACGAAAATTTTTCAATGTGAACACTACTGCCAAGAATTCCTTCTCTGTTGTACTATAGTTCAATTAGGCATCATTAAAAGTTCTACTTGAATAGTAGATCACATGCTGCTTGTTATCTATATGTTGTCCTAAGACAGCGCCTATGATAAAATTAGAAGCATCGCACATAATCTCAAATGGTTTGGACCAATCCAGGGTAGAAATTATGGGCGTAGCGATAAGTTTCATTTTGAGCTTTTCCCAGACATTAAGACATTCGTCATCAAAGATAAAGGGCACATCTTTAGCTAAAAGACTTGTTAAGGGTCTAGCAATTTTACTAAAATCCTTGATGAACCTTCAATAAAAACCGGCATATCCTAAGAAAGAGCGGATGTCTTTCACACATTTGGGTATGGGAAGCTTGGCTATGACCTCTATCTTTTCCTTGTCCACTTCAATTCCTTTCCTAGAGATCTCATGACCTAGGACAATCCCATGTTGTACCATAAAGTGGTACTTTTCCCAATTTAAAGTCAAATTCTTTTCTTTGCATTGTTTGAGCACAAGTTCTAGATGATGGAGACATTGGTCAAAAAAGTCCATAGACAGAGAAATCTTCCATGAAGATCTATAAGAAACATTGGACCATGTCGGAGAATAAGCTTAACATGCAACATTGAAATATCGTGGGGACGTTGCATAAACCGAAAGGCATTCGGCGATAAACAAAAGTCCCAAATGAATATGTGAATGTTGTTTTCTCTTGGTCCCCGGGGCTATGGGGATTTGGTTATAGATCGAGTAACCGTCTAAGAAACAGTAATACTCGTGGCCCGCTAATTGTTCAAGTATTTGGTCAATAAATGGAAGAGGAAAATGGTCTTTGCGAGTGGCAACATTTAACTTTTGGTAGTCAATGCAAACTCAAATCTTTATAGGGAGTCTTGTTGAAACTAACTCTTGTTTGTCATTCTCTACCAGTGTAGAAATCGGATTTCTTAGGTACCGCGTGGACTGGGCTGACCCATTGGCTATCAGAAATGGGATAAATTATCTTATTATCTAAAAGTTTCACTATTTTAGCTGTACCACTTCTTGCATGATAGGGTTTAACCTACGCTATGGGTTCCTCTTTGGTTTTGCCTCTTCATTTAGATGGATTCACAGTTGAACTATAGTTGAATTTAATCCCTTTATGTTTGTCATCGTCCAACCAATTGCTTCCTTATGTTTTCTAAGGATTGTCATAAGGTCTTCCTCTTGCTTGTTAGTTAAGTTGGATGCAACTATAACTGGTAAAGTCTCTTGTTCACCTAGGTAGGCGTACTTGAGATGCTTGGGCAAGATTTTTAGCTCTAAGAAAGGCGATGACCCGATAGGTGGAGTAAGACTTATTGGCTTCTGATATAATGAACTTGGGCTTGATGCCCACTCAATCTGATAATTGACTCTCTCGTCAAGGTTGAAGTCCTCGGATTCCAACTAGTTATCACACTTTGCTTCTAGTTCTATCTCCTCTTTATGCTCACTAGTCACATTTTCAATTAGGTTGACCTCAAAAGGTTGGTCGTCCATGTCATAGGGGTGTTTACCTAAGTTAAAAATATTGACTTTCTTAGTCATTTCTCCAAAGGTCAATCTCATGGATCCGTTTCTACAATTTATAATTGCATTGGCAGCCGCGAGGAATGGACGTCCCAACATGATGGGAGTTTGGGACCTAGGATTAGACACGGGTTGTGTCTCTAGAATAATGAAATCCACTGGGTAAATGAATTCTCCTACACGTATAAGGACATCGTTAATTTCTCCCTTTGGGACCTTAATTTATTGGTCAGCTAACTGGATCATAACTTGAGTTGGGTTGAGTTTGCCTAACCCAAGTTGTTGATATACAGAGAAGGGGAGCAAATTAATGCTTGCTCCTAAATCAAGAAGTACTATACTAATTTTGACTTGACTTATTGTGTAAGAAAGGGTGGGGCAACCGGGATCCTTGTACTTGACAGGGATTTGATTGGACAATAGCTCACTAATGTTAGTAGCTAGAAAAACCTTCTTGGGCACATTTGTCTTTCTTTTCTTGGTGCACATGTCCTTAAGGAATTTGCATAACTAGGGACTTGTTGGATTGCATCAAGAAGTGGTATATTAAGTCTAACTTGATTGAACACCTCAAGTATTTTCTCCATATGTGCATTATTATTATTTCTAAGCCTATTGGGATATGGGTTTATAGGTTGATGCACTTGTTTGGCTAACTTATTAACTTCGATTTTTTTGGAGTTTTGTGGAGGTGAAGTGGAACTAGATGGAGTGGATGTTTGGGCTGGGTCTGGTGGTATGGATACTTGATTATCAACTTATTTCTCTGACCTCCATGTATGAACTAAGTTATACTGGTTTGGATCTTGAGCCTTATTGGCTTATCTAGGATTCCTAGGGTTTGATAATGGTTGACTTGGTAGAGTTTTCTTTTGTCTTTCACTAATCAGATTGACTCAATTGCATCTCTATCCTTGTCATGACTTGAGCTAGTTTTCTTGGCTTTTAACTAGAGTGTCCACCTTTCTTTTCATATTGGAGAGTCTTATTTTCACATGTGAATTTGGAAATAGGATGGAGGACTTTAGTTTGGGAAATTTTGTTGATAAGGAGATCATTGGAGATTGTTGGAGAATTTGGGCTTTGATTGATCATTGTTGTTTGGGCCCCATGAGAAATTTGAGTGATTTCTCGAATCGGGATTATAGGTGGATGAATGTGGATTGTTGGCAGGCCTTGTTAAGGCTGCATTCATATTTTCGGGCAACATTTGATGAGCTAAAAAGATGGTATATTCCTCGAACACGTGGTTCATGGCCTGACAGTAAGAACAGCCCGCCGAAGATATTGGGCTGACTTGGTTCACTGAGACTGGCTCCTTAGTTTCTAGAGCTTCTAGTCTTTGCATCACAACAGTTAGTTTAGTTCCCTAGCCATGTTTGCCTTAATGGAATGGGCACCTCCTTTAGAAGAGTTAGGGTCATTAATCCTAAATTTTTTTAGAAATAGTTCCCATTGGATGGTCTTATCAACCAAATCTTCATAAAACTATCCTTGGTCTTCGTTCTTTTTCAAAAATCCTCCTTGGCACATGGATTCTAAAAGGGTTTTCGTTTGATATTCTAATCCATTATAAAGATCTTGATAAAGTCGTTATTTCTCTATCCCATGATAAGGGCATTGGGCAAGGATGTCCTTAAAATGTTCAAAGTACTTCCAAAAAGGTTTATTGGCTGTTTCCTTAAACTGCAAGATGCTTTTCTTAATTTGCGAATTCTTGTGAATAGGATAGAACTTCTTCAAGAAGGCTTGACGAAATTATCTCATGATGATATGGAACCGGCTTCTAGACTGTATAGCCATTTCTTTACTAAGTCTTTCAAAGAGAATGGGACAAAGCGTAACTTAACGGCGTCTGCTCCTAGGTTAGCTATTTTCATTATGAGACATACTTTCTCAAATTTCCTTATGAAAAAGTATGCGTCCTAGAATTCAAATCCATGAAACTTGTGAAGAGTATTGATGTATTGTGGTTTCAGCTCAAATTGGTTGTCTCCTACATAAGAAAGCTGAATGCAAGATAGAAGAGAGGTCATAATAAGAAGAACCTATCTGTAGTGATTGTGGTTGGGCCATGTATGGATCGGGTTTGGGTGGTGAACTGTTCCTGGTTAGTCTAGATGTGATTTGGTCTCTCGACCAAACTGACATGCACAGTTAAACAAGCAAGTTCACCTAATCAATTAAGAAAAAAATAAAAAATTGAAAATCAAAGATCCTAATCTAGAAGCTTGGACCTAGATGACTCTTAATATTAGATTATCTTTGGGAGACATATTGCCAACCTTAACCACAAGTTAATCGGCCAGGTAGGTGGCAAGATCAGTAGGAGGTATCTATAAAAGATGGGCCAAATTATGCCAAACCACCAACCTTCGAGGATTCGCCCCTAAATCCCCAACCTTAGATACCAATTTCTTAAAAGTTAATTTCGAGCAACTTCCTCCTTTAGTCAATCCCTTAATGAGCTTGAGTTAACCTAAGGCCAACGTCTAGTCAATTTTTATTTTAGAGTTAGGATTATGAGTGCAACGAAAATGGTTTGTGGGCCAACGAAGGGTAATGACATCCACACCTTATGTTGTTTATAGGTTTTTCCCTTAAAATGAATTAGTTCACGTGTACAAACAAATAGAAAAGTATTTACTCAAAAGCAGTAAATCAGCCAAGGGTGCTTCATAGTCTATATGCAATGTGGACATACCTTATCGCCAGCACTCTTCAACAAAAGATAAAAAAATTTAAATAAACATGTGCCTATGATGCAAGAGTCTAAATTTTTGGTAATTAGTCAACAATAGGTTACTGTTAATTAATTAGCAGTATGCAGGGTGATTACAGAGAAAATTATCAAAGTAGTAAATAGGACTTTGCAATCTGCAGCAATCTGCAAAAGATCAATTAGTAGTGATCTACTAATACCATGAAAATGCTACAATTGTCAGTTTACGTGGTTGTTTAGTAGGCTCTGTTCAGAGTAGCTATATGTCCTTAGCTACAGCTAGTTTTTTCTTGTTATCAGATCCTGCAAACAAAAAAGTAATTAGTTTTAAAGAATATCGTACCGTTCCCTCCCCGGTGATGGCGCCAAAATTTTGAATGAAAAGGGAAAATTGCATTGAAAATAAAGATAAAAAGTCAAGGTTAGAAAGTTCTTAGTCTCTTCTCAATGTAACCACATAACAAGTGCTAGACGGGTCGATCCATAGGGAAGAATGCGATAGAAGCATTTCAGAATAAATTCTCTAACAATTAGCTTGGAAAAGAAAGAATTGTGATTGTAAGCAAAGGTTTGAATAGAAAGAATAAGCATAGCCAACTAATCATTTACCACAACCAAACACTAGTCTATCAAAAATAAATATCATGGTGAACCTGTAAAGTTTATTCCTAGATTGTTGCTTCAAATCTAAGAAAGAAAAGTAAGAAAGAAAGTAAACCCTGATTATAATATACTAGATAAAATTAAGCATTGGTTTATTGAAGTCTCAAAGTATAGCATAAAAAAAGTAGTTTTAACTTAACATTAAGCCATCAAAGTATCTAAGTATAAACTAAGAATAATTAATAAATAGTATTATCCTAACGCTAGTTTAACTCAATTCATTACTATTCTTCAAGAATTATTTACTGACCCTAGGGTTTCTAATATGCATAGAGCTCAATTAATTTATTTTCATAGATCTAGGTTTTAGTTGGTGGAGAGATTAGCAAGTTATGAGGGATTTGGTTACACATATTCATGGTGAAATTAATCATGGTATTTAAAATTTGCATACAAGAGATGAAACTAGAATAAAGAAAACACAAATAAAAATAGCAAAGATATTGAAAGAAAATAATGACCTTTTACTGAATCTGTCACCAACTCAGTACAAAGCCTTCTGTTTTCTTCAACTCTTCTTCAAAGTAAAAAAAAAAAACTAAAAAAATACAAGTAAATTCAGAAAGAAAGAGGACTTAAAGAAAACCCTAAGCTTAAGCTTCTGAGATGTGGCCCTCCTCTGTTGCTCTATAAGGGTATTTATAGGAGATTTGGGAAGTAGAGTCCCATATGAACACCGCACCTCAACCGCCACACCAGGCGCTGCCGATTGCCGCGTTTCCACCACACTTGCCATGTTTCCACCACATTTTTGTGGAGTTTGGTCACGCGCTTTGGCGCGTGGCTTCCTCTGGTCCATCCATCTGGTGATCTACCCTCAGAATCTTTAGTTGATCTCTAAATTTTGAAATACGATGATCTTTAGATAACTTGGAGATCAAGTTATCTCTAATTCTGAGTTAAATTCAAATTCTCTCCCCTTTATCTTCATCTTATAGTGCAAGCAACCAGATTTAAATAAAAGTCTACCTCTATCTTTAATTAGGATGAGGATTCATCTTATTCTATCCTTCTCCTCCTCTAGATTTTAAATTAAATTAATTTAAAATCTAAACTTAAATGAGATAGAAAATATGCTTCATTTATCTTCTCAATTAATCTTTATTTTCATAATTCTTGTGGAATTTTGGGCTTTTTTTGGGTTTTCTCTTGGATTATGGAGGCCTGCACATCACTAAATAATAAATAAATTAAATACTAATGTTTAGCAAAAATTAAGCATGAAAATGTGAATAATAATATGCATTATTGATGACCTATCACGCCACTACAGGACAACACCTGAAGCGACAATAGGCACCTTGAGTCCAAGCCCAGAAAGTCCTCATTTCATTCTACTCCCCTCTCTCCACTGAAGTCTCGAGAACCTGTGACCCCCGAGGGAAAGTTTTTGACCTCTTTCAAAGAGAAGGGAGCAAGGGGGCATCTGTAGTGGTCACTTTCTGACCCACTCAAGATCATGATACATATTTATCTAGCCTTAGATGGATGCGCGACACGTGGCAACTTCTAGAACATCCAATCTAGTACCTTCGTCCAGTTTGAATTTCGAACAATTCAGGTAATTAGTAGAAGAGTCAGATCCAGTTACAGAGATCTCTATCTCTAAGCCTAATCCTCATTCAAACAAGAGTTACCTCTAGGAAGCAGTTTATCCCCATCTATAATCAATCGCATACCACCAGATAAAGATAGACTCTCTCTCCTATATCGATTCAAGCCTAGTTTCTCGACTCAAACAGCTGTCAAGATAAGTAACATAAGTGTTCAAACTGAGCAAGATTTCTAGCCTTATCTATTTGACATAACTTGTATAAATAGTAGATCCCTTCTAATGTGAAAGGGATTGATTGAGTTTGAACCTGCACAGAAAAATACAGAGTTTAAACATGTGCTAGGTTCTGTAACGCCCCGATCCCGCTGATACGGGGACGTCACTGCAACGTATATACGTAGGTCAGAACTACCCTCCCGTATATACGCTAAGCATCAGTACAAACAAGAATCAGAGTACGGAAGCAAATGGTGCATTATACATTCCAACACATATAGTACAATTACACAGTTATCATCAGAGTGATTACAATATTACATGAATATCATATCACTAATATGCGCAAATGCGAGAGAACAAAGGAATATACATGTATGGACAACATAAAAGATACATGTATATGAACAGTACAAAAGGAGTGCTCACGAGGTAACTGGAGAGACCACGCTACCGCTGCGCTACTCTGATCAACAGCAGGGGGAAATCCTCACGCTCCAAGCTCCATGACCTGGACATGAGAATCCAGGGGAGTCAGTGAAACTCCCCAGGCGAGTATGATATAATGCCAGGTGGCGAGCCAGGGTAAACACAATATGAATATAACAAAGGATATCAAGTTCAGAAAACAGGGGTTAGAACACAAATATAGAAGGTATGAACGAGTACAACATAAGTATCATAAATCAGGAAATCCAGGGTAAAGCTGATTATATGCAAGATTGATTTTATACGCTTAAATCACGGTCCCATGAGAATAGTACGTCGAAGGAATAATCCAAACAAGGAAACCTCATATATATACCTTTATCTCATGCCACAGAGTATCCAAGCGTATAGAATCAGAGATGCAAATCATATCATAGTCAAAAACAGGAATGCATAACAATAATGATCAGGGGTCCATAACACGAGTAACGAATACACATAACGGAAACCATAACACACATAGCAGGTATAACATGACATGTAACATAACAGGACTCAGGGTGAGCAATCTGATTGTATGGTTTCAGATTACGACTCCATGAGACTAGTACATCGAAGGAATAATCCAAACAAGGAAACCCTCATCTATATACCTTTATCTCATATTATCGTAATCCAAGTGCATACAATGGAATAACAGGAATACTTATTATATCATTACTCGTCTGACTCATATATCTCGGCATGTGTCCAGGTGTGCACCCCAACACACATACATCCATATATAAGCGAGTCGAGGGTTGTTAACGGAAGCAGATGGAGAACTGACAGAGCTTCTTATAGTGGTTCACATACACTGGGGACCAATTAGTGGTCAACGGTTCCCACCACCTGGGACCGTTTGGAGGCCCAAAGTCCCCCTATATGTACTCATGTGGGCCCTAAGTCCCACTATAGTCGTCCGCCATATATATATATATCATATCCATCACTATAAGCAAGATATCATTCCGGCATCCATCACTTCCTCCCATACCCATACAAGTTGTCCTTTTTATGATTTATTAACATAATTATCAGACTAAGGGAATGAGCAATATCGTAACAGTAATACATAACAGTGATCAGGTACTACATTCCCTTTATCGTGATAATTATAAGAATCGATGTATCATGCTTGGTGTCAAGAGATAGCATGATAAGTGGTGATGTATATCTAACAAGTAACCAAACATATCAAAGAATTGATAATAGTCAGGGTAAGTCATGGCCTAACAAAAGGGTCTAGTAAATCAGGTGATATACATGTGTTAAAAGGAAACATAAAACTAACAAGTCTAAGGAATTGACAAGCGGTCGATAGTGTTAATGAACAAGTCATGAAATACTAGTTATGAAGCATAAATAGGAATAATATACCATACATGTATCAAGGGTAAGATACATAGTCAAGAAGGAAATCACAATACCAGACAGCCATAAGTTAGTCGACTAGGTTAGAATAGTAGTCGACTAATAGAAGGGTAGTCGACTAGGAAAGTAGAGTGGTCGACTAATACTGTATTCCAGAGAGTTTGGGTTTCTGTTTCAGGAAGAGTTAGTCGACTAGGTATAATGGGTAGTCGACTAACAGGGAACTACAAGTCGACTAACAGATACTTAAGTCGACTAAGTTTGAGATACAGAGAGTTGAGTTGGTTTCAGGAGTCGACTAGGGTCAAGGGTGTAGTCGACTAGGGGTTCCAATTCGACTATAAATTAGGATAAGTCGACTAGGGCCGAGAGTTGGTGTTTTTGGTTCAAGGAAATTAGTCGACTAGGGGTCAAAATGTAGTCGACTAGGGGAGTCTAGTCGACTGGTAAAATGGCTTAGTCGACTAAAACTGTGAAAATCAGAAAAGCTACGTTTCAACTAAAGTGGGTTAGTCGACTAGGTTCTAGGTTAAGTCGACTAATCCTGGGGAAAACAGGATACAGAACAGATTTTATGGTGATTGTTTGATGGGCTAAAAACATGATTTTTATAGAACATATGTACATGAAATTGTCAACACAAATATACAAGGAAGTTGCCTAGTCTTGGTGAGTAAAGATACTCACTAGGATGGGTTCAATTGGAGCTTGATCCAAGAAGAAGATGGTGGCTTCAATCCATGAGTGGTTGTTGAAGCTTGAGGTGGAGGAGGTTGAACTTGGAGTTGTCTTGGAGGTTGGAGGTGATGCCCTTGATGCCCTAGATGAAAACTTGTGGTTGGAGGAGGAGATGGAGGAGAAGAGATTAGGGTTTCTTGGTGCTAGGGTTTGTGGAGGAGATGAGGGAATTTTGGAGGAGCTCTCTTGTTGAAGGAAGAGAAAAAGGGTGATTTGCAAATGGAAAGGATCTTATAGGTTGGGGATTTTGTAAAGGAGATTGAAATAGGATAAATGCAAGGGGGCTTTGTGTGAAAGGGGAGGGGTGAGGTGTCCCTAGGGTGGCCACTTGGCGGCCATGGGAAGGAGAGAGAGTGAGTGGGTTAGGTGAGAAGTTGAGTGGGAAATGAGGTGGCAATCTAGGTGGAAATAGGAATTGCAATAATCGGAAAAATGCCCGAAATTCCAGTACTTCGGAATGATCTGAAAATTTTACCAAAAATCAAGAATAACATATAAAGACCAATAGTGAAATCCGTTCGAAGAAATACTGTATAGTTTTGAAACTAAAAATCCCGGAACCAGTTATCTACCGACTCCGTTGGAATTTTCATAAAATCATAAAATCCTCAGAAAAGAATGTAGGTAGAAAATATGATTCTAAGAAATAAAGTCTAAAGAACCATCATGAAATTCCAAGCCGTTTGTAAAATAAAATCCGGAATCGGTCAGCGGTACTGGCCGACACCGGTTTTGGAGAAATTCCTTTTTAATCCAAGATAATTCCAGAAAATCATATAAAATCTAAAATATTGGAAATAATCTTTTGAACTGAAATCGGTCAAATCTAAACATCGGAAAGGCCAAATCGGGTAATATACTAGGATCGGGTCCTTCGGTTCAGACTAGGCTGACTCCGTGTCCACGAATCCAAATCAAAACAAAAACAATCATATAAGGAATTCATCATACAGAATAAATACAGGAAACAAATCGAAAAAGTACGACTGAAAATCTGAATACGTAACTAAGTACGTATTCCGGAAACGGGGTATTACAATCCATCCACCTTACAAAAAATGCGTCCTCGCAATTTCGTTACGGGTAAATTGAACACAAAGGGACAAGGGCTGGAATAAAGGCTTCATAAAACCAAAACAAGGAAAGGATATGGAAAGGATCTAGGAATCAAAGGGAAGATAGTCAAGGAAGGATTAGAAGTCAAAGGAAAGATAGTCAAGAAATAGATAACTCTGCACTTGTAGTTGGAATGTATAACAAGACTCATGTATTCCAGTTGCAAATCTCTTTACCATTGATTTGCCGTCTGGACGTACTGAGGAAGTTAGAGCCTAAGCTCTGATACCAACCTGTAACGCCCCGATCCCGCTGATACGGGGACGTCACTGCAACGTATATACGTAGGTCAGAACTACCCTCCCGTATATACGCTAAGCATCAGTACAAACAAGAATCAGGTACGGAAGCAAATGGTGCATTATACATTCCAACACATATAGTACAATTACACAGTTATCATCAGAGTGATTACAATATTACATGAATATCATATCACTAATATGCGCAAATGAGAGAACAAGAATATACATGTATGGACAACATAAAAGATACATGTATATGAACAGTACAAAAGAGTGCTCACGAGGTAACTGGAGAGACCACGCTACCGCTGCGCTACTCTGATCAACAGCAGGGGGAAATCCTCACGCTCCAAGCTCCATGACCTGGACATGAGAATCCAGGGAGTCAGTGAAACTCCCCAGGCGAGTATGATATAATGCCAGGTGGCGAGCCAGGGTAAACACAATATGAATATAACAAAGGATATCAAGTTCAGAAAACAGGGGTTAGAACACAAATATAGAAGGTATGAACGAGTACAACATAAGTATCATAAATCAGGAAATCCAGGGTAAAGCTGATTATATGCAAGATTGATTTTATACGCTTAAATCACGGTCCCATGAGAATAGTACGTCGAAGGAATAATCCAAACAAGGAAACCCTCATATATATACCTTTATCTCATGCCACAGAGTATCCAAGCGTATAGAATCAGAGATGCAAATCATATCATAGTCAAAAACAGGAATGCATAACAATAATGATCAGGGGTCCATAACACGAGTAACGAATACACATAACGGAAACCATAACACACATAGCAGGTATAACATGACATGTAACATAACAGGACTCAGGGTGAGCAATCTGATTGTATGGTTTCAGATTACGACTCCATGAGACTAGTACATCGAAGGAATAATCCAAACAAGGAAACCCTCATCTATATACCTTTATCTCATATTATCGTAATCCAAGTGCATACAATGGAATAACAGGAATACTTATTATTATCATTACTCGTCTGACTCATATATCTCGGCATGTGTCCAGGTGTGCACCCCAACACACATACATCCATATATAAGCGAGTCGAGGGTTGTTACGGAAGCAGATGGAGAACTGACAGAGCTTCTTATAGTGGTTCACATACACCGGGGACCAATTAGTTGGTCCAACGGTTCCCACCACCTGGGACCGGTTTGGAGGCCAAAAGTCCCCCTATATGTACTCATGTGGGCCCTAAGTCCCACTATAGTCGTCCGCCATATATATATATATCATATCCATCACTATAAGCAAGATATCATTCCGGCATCCATCACTTCCTCCCATACCCATACAAGTTGTCCTTTTTATGATTTATTAACATAATTATCAGACTAAGGGAATGAGCAATATCGTAACAGTAATACATAACAGTGATCAGGTACTACATTCCCTTTATCGTGATAATTATAAGAATCGGTGTATCATGCTTGGTGTCAAGAGATAGCATGATAAGTGGTGATGTATATCTAACAAGTAACCAAACATATCAAAGAATTGATAATAGTCAGGGTAAGTCATGGCCTAACAAAAGGGTCTAGTAAATCAGGTGATATACATGTGTTAAAAGGAAACATAAAACTAACAAGTCTAAGGAATTGACAAGCGGTCGATAGTGTTAATGAACAAGTCATGAAATACTAGTATGAAGCATAAACAGGAATAATATACCATACATGTATCAAGGGTAAGATACATAGTCAAGAAGGAAATCACAATACCAGACAGCCATAAGTTAGTCGACTAGGTTAGAATAGTAGTCGACTAATAGAAGGGTTAGTCGACTAGGAAAGTAGAGTGGTCGACTAATACTGTATTCCAGAGAGTTTGGGTTTCTGTTTCAGGAAGAGTTAGTCGACTAGGTATAATGGGTAGTCGACTAACAGGGAACTACAAGTCGACTAACAGATACTTAAGTCGACTAAGTTTGAGATACAGAGAGTTGAGTTGGTTTCAGGAGTCGACTAGGGTCAAGGGTGTAGTCGACTAGGGGTTCCAATTCGACTATAAAATTAGGATAAGTCGACTAGGGCCGAGAGTTGGTGTTTTTGGTTCAAGGAAAATTAGTCGACTAGGGGTCAAAATGTAGTCAACTAGGGGAGTCTAGTCGACTGGTAAAATGGCTTAGTCGACTAAAACTGTGAAAATCAGAAAAGCTACGTTTCAACTAAAGTGGGTTAGTCGACTAGGTTCTAGGTTAAGTCGACTAATCCTGGGGAAAACAGGATACAGAACAGATTTTATGGTGATTGTTTGATGGGCTAAAAACATGATTTTTATAGAACATATGTACATGAAATTGTCAACACAAATATACAAGGAAGTTGCCTAGTCTTGGTGAGTAAAGATACTCACTAGGATGGGTTCAATTGGAGCTTGATCCAAGAAGAAGATGGTGGCTTCAATCCATGAGTGGTTGTTGAAGCTTGAGGTGGAGGAGGTTGAACTTGGAGTTGTCTTGGAGGTTGGAGGTGATGCCCTTGATGCCCTAGATGAACTCTTGTGGTTGGAGGAGGAGATGGAGGAGAAGAGATTAGGGTTTCTTGGTGCTAGGGTTTGTGGAGGAGATGAGGGAATTTTGGAGGAGCTCTCTTGTTGAAGTGGAAGAGAAAAAGGGTGATTTGCAAATGGAAAGGATCTTATAGGTTGGGGATTTTGTAAAGGAGATTGAAATAGGATAAATGCAAGGGGGCTTTGTGTGAAAGGGGAGGGGTGAGGTGTCCCTAGGGTGGCCACTTGGCCGGCCATGGAAGAAGAGAGAGTGAGTGGGGTTAGGTGAGAAGTTGAGTGGGAAATGAGGTGGCAATCTAGGTGGAAATAGGAATTGCAATAATCGGAAAAATGCCCGAAATTTCAGTACTTCGGAATGATCTGAAAATTTTACAAAAAATAGAATAACATATAAAGACCAATAGTGAAATCCGTTCGAAGAAATACTGTATAGTTTTGAAACTAAAAATCCCGGAACCAGTTATCTACCGACTCCGTTGGAAATTTTCATAAAATCATAAAATCCTCAGAAAAAGAATGTAGGTAGAAAATATGATTCTAAGAAATAAAGTCTAAAGAACCATCATGAAATTCCAAGCCGTTTGTAAAATAAAAATCCGGGAATCGGTCAGCGGTACTGGCCGACACCGGTTTTGGAGAAATTCCTTTTAATCCAAGATAATTCCAGAAAATCATATAAAATCTAAATATTGGAAATAATCTTTTGAACTGAAATCGGTCAAATCTAAACATCGGAAAGGCCAAATCGGGTAATATACTAGGATCGGGTCCTTCGGTTCAGACTAGGGCTGACTCCGTGTCCACGAATCCAAATCCAAAACAAAAACAATCATATAAGGAATTCATCATACAGAATAAATACAGGAAACAAATCGAAAAAGTACGACTGAAAATCTGAATACGTAACTAAGTACGTATTCTGGAAACGGGGTATTACAGGTTCTCAATGCTATCATTATATCAAGGGGCTATACAGATCGTGATCCACAAGAAGGGACGACGTTAGAAGCTTTTAGTAAGTTTCTTTTCAAGTTTACAAAAACAAGCTAAATGTTCTTCTTTGTTTTAGAAAGAAAAAGGAAAAAAATGTTAGTGTTGAAATAAGAGAAGATGGAAGAAGAGATTGTGTTGTTTGTTGTTTTAAAAGAAAAGAAAACTAATTAAAAAAAGAATTAAATTGATGAAGAAAGAGTAGTTTAAAGTGGGATTCTAAAAAGAATTAAAATAAAGAAAAACTACATCATACTTACTTCTTCGGCGCTTGCTTACTATGGATCCATTGCAATGACTTATTTTGGCTTGAAAGCGAGCAAATACATGGCATATAGGATCTTTCCCATTCCCACCTAAGCTATCGAATGAAAGTACAAGTAGAAAAATAAAAAAGAAATTGTTATCCATCACCATAAGCCATCAATGGCATTTGCAAAGGCAAAGCATATTCGAGACAAAAGATTCATTTGGATTACAAGCACCTTAGAGGAAAGTAAAATAAAAACAAGGAAAGAATAACATAAAATATAACCTTCGATTAAATTAAAAACTATGAAAGAAAGGAGAAAAAATTACAATGTTGTCACTCTAAATACAACTCTCTCTCTCTCTCTCTTACTCACATGAATCTCTTCTCTAACCTAAGTTACATAAAGAAAATGAAAAATTATATAAGAAGAAAAAAATCTAAGTTAAAAACTAGAAACAAAAACTAGCCTAAACTCTCTGCTGAGTGGTGCCCCTTTGCCTTCTGAAGTGGTGGTATTATAAGTTGAAATGGGTAAAGGAGAGCGTGCTTAAAGATGAGACCAAATCGCTGGCCCAATAGAAAAGATCTTCTAATAAGATTAGAGATAATGTTAAAGATATGGACAAAATCGCTGACCCAACAGAAAAGATCTTCTAATAGTATCTCTTTTGAATCTTTGAATTTCACAATATCCCTTTGATTCTTCAAGCTAATCAAATTGATTCTTCTAAAATCAATTTTAACTATATTTATTTATCTTTATCTTCAGTTAGCCAAATAGATTCAATTAAATCAAAATTTAACTGGCTTTTATTTGGCCTTATCTTCTCTCCCTTCATTAAGACAAACCTTCAAAAAGGACATTAAGACAAGGAATTAACAACATTTATTACAGGATAAATGTGAGAATGTAATAAAAATAATGCAAAATATGTGTGCGATCACACCTCCACACATATTTTTTGCTCGTCCTCGAGCAAAACAAAAACTAAACCTGTGAATTTATTAGACCACTTTCGCAGGTCACTCGACTACACTGAACATGTGCAGCAAACCTTTAAACCTCCAGGTTTTCCCTAGAGGAGGAGTTGTAGTCTCCTAAGGGTTTTCAGTAGAATACACCCATAAAACCGATAAAAAAGAAAAACAAAGTGTTTGTATTTTGAAAACGCATTTTGAAATAGGGAAAACATATTTGAAGTACTCTTGCAAAAATTCAGGTAATCTATAAATCTTAGGATTATCAAAACTTAGTCATTTCTAACTCGAGTCTCTATAAAAAAACTTGTTATCAATCAAGGTAAGGATTAAAATTGTATTTCTCATCTACGCTATTATTTTATCCTAAGTCATATGTAACTTTGTGACCGTGAATTTTTTGACTAAGGATACTTCAACTTTAACTCTTATGCCTTATTATTTTTTTACATTTTATGGCGATAATATCCCTTAGTTCTATTAGGCTTTCTAATGTACCTATTAACGAGCCTTTAATTGATGATTCCCAAACTGGATGGCCTTAGGGCACTGGGTGAGTAAACACCCAAGGACTTAAGGACTCGAGCAAAAAAGACCACAAAACTAAGAAGTTTATTTGTAGTATGGACTACTTTTAGGCGTGCATGCTTATGCTTTATGAGGCACAAATACTCAGCTTAATCAGAGGATTTTTAATAATATTTTTTCTTTTCTTGTTTTTTATAAAGTATAAGAATCTTTATTTTTGAACCCTAAGTGTTTAATTGTATAAAGTTTTCATATTTCATCAAGGTAAAAATCAAGACTAAATTACTTTTTCAATTTTTCTTCCTAACCCTAGAAATCAAACAAATAATTTTATTTTTACCAAGTATAAGAAATCCTAATTATGATTCCCTTAAGTCTAAAAATTAACTTAATTTCTGGCAAAAATAGGTCAAATTATTGTTTCCCTTTTCAAAAGTTATTAAAAGAAAAAATATACAAAAAGGAAGAAAAGATAAACTATGTTAGAACCCTCCCCACACCTATCTCATGCATTGTCCTCAATGTATGAATGAATGTATATATGCATGAAAAAGAAGTACGGGAAGGAAAAATATTACCTTAAGGTGGTGGTTCTGGTGGTGATTGATTGGGCAAGCGTGCTGCCCAATCTAAATAATGTGGTGGTTCACGAAACCCACCTTTGATGATCTCTTTTCTATTTACATATTTATAATCCCCAACATGAATAGGATCATGCAGGATCCTAAGGTTAAATTTATCCCCGTTATATGACCAATCTTGGAATATCATCACGGAGTCATTATGGTTTATACCTAGGTTCAACAATAGAATGTAATTAGATGAAATAGTTAACTTCGGCTCAAGAATGAAAGGAACAAGAATCAATACTAACTGAGGCATATGATTCAAATCAAGTTTAGATTCAAGAGTCAATTTCGGTCAAGAGTTGAGTCCAAATCAAAAAATTGAGATTCACATTCTTTTCCCAATAATGAAATGTGACTATCCAAAATAGGTGGTTCATGTTTTAATCTATAGGTACGAAATCAGTGTTAGCTTAGAATTATGTCCAAATCGAATAAGGATACCAGAGTCAATATTGATTCAAAATTTGAAACTGAATCAGAAAATTGAAGATCGAGTTCACATTCATGTTCAAGTTCATTTTCATTGAAATGAAAACTTGCCAATTTCGTCAATGGTTTGGTATTAGTCAAGTTCAAGATGGTGTAATGAATTGAATCTTGGTTGAAGTTTCTAAGACACCACGATTTTTGGTACCTATGACGAGGGAAATCTGGAATAGTTAAAGATTGCATAGGAAGAGTTTCCTCATTCCTATACATGTTTTTCAATTAACTAATTCTTTCCTCTAGCCTATCAATGGACTGGGAAAAAGAATTTTGGCCTTGAATCATGTATTCCGTACTATTGTCAAAGTCACAAAGTTCTTCTTGTGATGGGACTTGAAACATGAAGTAAGGGTCTGGATTTGAGAATTTTGTGGAATACTTGAGTCTGTTGAGTTTGAGATTGCAAGTATTCAAGTATGGCTTTCTCACTCCTTTTAATATCACATCCTTCTTCTATAGATTGATCAGAAAAAGGGTATATTATTGGCCAAAAGGCCCATCACTCTAGTTTTGATGATGATTAACTCATGTAGTTATAGTACTAATGATCTTGTTTTTATATAGTACCAGATTGTCTATCAAGATCTTAGTAGGTGCTTAGCTTCAATAAAGGAGTTTTAGAGCTAACACATGTAGATTCAAGAGCTCGCACGTCAATATCGCATCTAGCACTCGGATGGAGTCAAGCTCTTTGGATAATTTTGGATCGAATCGGCTTGGAGAAGGAGTTCTATAAGAAGACTTCGGTTTGTTTAGATTAAGTTTGTGTTTAGATCTTGTGTAAGATAGATTAGTATTGA